>MU263110.1:0-49271 GCA_020310875.1 Ceratopteris richardii | reverse complement strand
CCCCCCCCCCCCCCCCCCCCCCCCCCCCCCCCCCCCCCCCCCCCCCCCCCCCCCCCCCCCCCCCCCCCCCCCCCCCCCCCCCCCCCCCCCCCCCCCCCCCCCCCCCCCCCCCCCTTTGTCTATGTCTCCTTAAACCATTGTTTATCGTTGTAGATGCCAGGAACTATAATTGCCATGGGCCGTATCAACCGACCTGCAATAATGATTTACGGGGGGACCATAAAGGTGACTCGAATTGTCCTTATTTCATCGTTGATGCTAATCATGGAGGAAAGAGGGAGAGGGAGAGAGGAGGGGGGGAACGGACATCAAATGCTGAGCCTCTAGATTGCCTTCATCAAGTTATATTGTTTGCTTCGTACCACAACATCACCTGATTATTCTTTGTGGAAGAGCGAGATTCATATGAATAATATTTATATTTTATTTTTGAGGACCACATGCCATCATTAGTAACAAGCACACGTTGCTTAAATAAGAAGAAAATAGGATTTGAAGAGTCCAACTAGAATTTATTATCCCTTTTCTCTTTTGGCATATCTATTATCTTATTTCCTATGGACCAGCATATAAACGTGCTCTCATTGGGATTTTTTGGCACATACCCATCCAACAAGAACTAAGGTTATTATTGAAAGCATAAAAGCACATAAATTGTGACATGATACCTCGCACTTTAGGGGTCTACATGTTACTAGAATGCTGAAGCACAACTCTATTAAGATTCAAGTTGCAAGCACACAAAAGCGAAGGATTGCAAGACAACGGGGACAAATGAATCTGAGTATTAAAAAGAGTTATGAGTGAGGGGCCTCCCTCGTATAGATTATGACAAGTAGAGAGAAGTGATAATTACTTTAGAGAGAAGAATCAATGTTCTGGAACAAAGTATCTTTGAAGGAGATCCGTTTTGCTTATGAATATCATTATGATATAAACTTTTCTTTTCTTATTGGAGCATAACCTTTGCATAAATCATGTTGTAAACCCTATTCTAAAGGGAAGAATATATTACTCAAATCACTTGGCCCCAAACTGTTCTTGCAATGTATTTCTTGTTTTTGAAACAATGCTCCTATTTGAAACTGGATGTTGTGTTTCAAAACAATATTTTTGTTTAGGAACTATTTTCTCATTGTAGTGAGTTGAATAAGCAATGTCTCTTTTGTGTTGGAACTTTGAATAGTCAAGGTTATTTAATGAAAGTTTTTGTAGTGTTGATAAGCATGTATGCCTTTATTAAATAGTTGTATGCAAAAGGAAGTTGTGTGCTTTAGTGTAAACGTGTAAGAAAGGAAGATTAAATTTAGAGGAGAAGGTGGTGTAGGATCATATGTTTTCTTGTAGATTTTTTAAGAAACAAACAATAACTTATGGTCCTATGTAGAGGAGAGAGAGTAGTTGGTTTGGAATTGGTTCCAAGCAACTTTTTATGGTTTGACACATACCGTTGGACACGAGCGTTCCAAACAATGTACATAATGTGGATTAAAAAAAAACAATATCCCAAGGTTTTTTGGAAGCAGTTTGCCTTAGGGGTCTATGGAGTTCCTCATTGTTAAGTACATGATTTGGAGCATCGATCATATCAAACTTCAAGAAAGGATGAAGATTCATGTGACATATATTCTTTGTCCCTATTTGAGCACAAAATATATTATGTGTTTCATTCTTAATTCGTGCAAGAAGCTTCTTGAAACAAGTGAAAATGTTCGGCTAAAAAAAAAACCATAAGTCCAAGTAAAGTGAGAATAATCATCAATGAAAGTGAGAAGATAAGTACACCCTTGAAGTGAGGGGGTTCTCATAGGTCCACAAACATCTATATGTAATAGTTGAAGTCTCCTCGTAGCTCATAGAAGACCATCTTTGCGAGAAGGAAGCTTATACATCTTTCCCATAATGCATCACTCACAATCATGTGCTCATACAAGAACTTGGAGAGAGGCCAAAGAAAGCACCATATTCTGATTTTTCATAAGAAGCAATTACTTATAGTTTATGTGTCCATAACGTGTGATAACTCCATATTTTGCTCATCAGAACTTGAAGAACCGTTAGCCTCTATGAGCTTTGCATTATAAACATCAAGAACATAAAGCTTGCAGGGAAAAGAGAACTATCAGACAAGCAGACAGAGACATTTATCATTGTTAAATTGAACATTATAGCCAGCTTTGATTAGAAAAGAAATCAAGAGGAAAGTTCTTGGCTATGCCTAAACGTATAACACATCATTGAGAACCAAAGAAGTATCATCAATATAAGAGAGATGAATTGTCTCAATTCCTATGATTTCACAGCATTGCTCATTAGTGTAGGCTACTTTCTTTCCTAAACCAATATTAGAAACAGAAACAAAAAATATTGGCTTCTGATGTGATGTGCTTCGATGCATGGTAGATTCCGTATGTGAACCGGAAAAGTAAGGTTCGTTCCATTCAAGGTACACAAGGTTAGTTGACCGTACATTTTCAAAGTCATTCTTGGACTTCTTTTGAACAATGTGCCCTATTCAGCTATCAACAGCTATGGATCCTCGACCTCCTTGGGCTACAACCCATATCCATTAAGCACACACAACCTTGAGTTACCTTCCTTGCCATTATTCAGCCCCTTCTAGCGCTGCCCTGTTGAGTTAGCCTCTTGGTTTTTGAGTTGGGAGGCCTTGAGGCAAACAAGGCTTCAGCAGCTCAATCCTTGTGACCCTCCACCTTGTGAGGCTTGAGGCCATGTGACCTTTATGCGTGTGAGGCTTGAGGCTTGCAGCCATTCCTTACAAACTTGCAACCCGTACATCAAATTGCCTTATTTGTAATCCACTTTGGAATTATATATTGAAATGAAGAAATCAATTTGATGGTCATGGTAGTCGATAATCAAGGTTGGGCTTCAGATTACCTCCTTCTAAAGGCTATACACATACAGAAAACATCACAAACCTCAAGTTTTGAGCTTCAGATCACCTCCTAAAGGTTATACACATACCGAAAACATCACAAACCTCTAGAGCTATGTAATATTAGTTAGCTGTAGAATGTGTACGTGAGGTTTGCTCATCACAAGATGTGCAACCAAGGTTTAATTTCCTGTTTCTAAAGACTGACTTGATTATATACCTTATTAAATGATCTTCTTACTGCATTTTATGGAAAATTGAATCACAATCTGCATAGCTTTTTTTAAGGTGAAGCATTGGTGAAACATTGTATATATTCGCCATGATTTGCATTTTTGTCAAAAGTCATGAAGTTCAGCTCCCTTCATAATAAGTCATTAACTATTTTCATGGCCATTGTTGCTATTATCACTGCTCGTATATTTTTGGCTCAGGCATATTCTTTTAAATTTGAATTTTGAAGTAAGGATAAGAAGTGCTTACCTAGTTTTGGGACCTAATTATTATTCATGTTTTGTTTTGTAATCTAGCTGGGTCATTATGATGGCAATACTTGTGATATTGTGTCAGCTTTCCAGGTAATCCAATATTGTTGTCAGTCTGCACTTCCGGAACTTGCTTGCCATACCAGTTTCATATGATGAATGTTGTTTCTTTATGTTTTTGGCAATAATGGAAAAGGTATATGGTGAATATGTCAATGGTCTAATCAGCGATGAGCAAAGGATGAGAGTATTGAAGAACTCCTGTCCAGGTGCTGGAGCGTGCGGAGGAATGTACACAGCAAATACCATGGCCACTGCAATTGAGGCAATGGGGATGTCACTTCCATACAGGTGATTCTTTTAATAATGGCCTTTTCTCCTAATGTTAGCTTCTTATATTGTTTGTATCTCTCCATATATTTTGCTAGCTTGTTATGTTGTTTATATCACTCCATATATTTTGCTAGCTTGTTATATTGTTTATATCACTCCATATGTTTGACCAGCTTGCTATTTTGTTTGTATTTCTCTATATATTTGACTATCTGCCTTAAAATTTTATTCTTTTTCATGTATTCTTAGGTTGTTATGGACAACAGTGATGTTTTCAAATATTAATGGTGAAGTTAAGCTCATGTCGCTATTTTCATGGTCCTCATCTTCCTGAATTAAAAAAATGTAAGCTCCATGAAGCTGATATGATGTTGTAAGTATGGTCCATGTAAGGAGACTGCTAAGATTTTAAGTTAAACAAACTCAAGAAAGGAAATATCGAAATTATTGCATTGATGGTTACTGTTAGACATTTGAAAAGGGATGTCGTAATATCTATTTATGCATATGCCTTTAAATTCAGGGAACGTTTAGTTAGATTTGCATCAATAATGATGATGGAAGAAATGTAGGATGTTTTATGGATGCTGATGCCATACTGCAGATGCAAGCTAGTGCATTTAGATTGGATGAACAGATGTTGAGGTATATGTAATTGAAATGTCCTCCTTAAACTTAGGAGAATTGGATTAGCATAATCAAACATGGGTGTCTTGTTTTTCATTTTCAGAACTTTGTTTCATGCTTTATATTTTTTGTTTCTTTCTTCTAATATTGATCTGTTTAAATATTGTTTTTTCTCATCATCGTATTTTCATTATTCATTCTTTTATTTTTATGTTATTAAAAAGATTTATCCTTTATTCTTTTTAGATTTTTCATCTTTTTCAATTTATTTATTTATTTATATTCCACTTGCAACTTTGCTTTTGTATTTTTGTTGATTTCCTTTGATCTTATTCTTTTGTTGTTGCTGTTAATGCCATTGTATTTTCTTATTTATTTGTGTTTATCTTTATTATCTTAAGCTTGTTAGTTTGGATAGATCCGAACTTTTAAAGGTATATGAATAGAAATGAAGATTTGCAAGTTCAAAATGCACATTATATTTGATAAGCCAGAATCCAGAATTTCATGCAGAGAAGGAATCAGACATAGATGATGGCTTGGAATACTGATGTGGTAAATAAGATTCAATTTTCAAGCTACAATGGTCTGCACAAGAGCAATTTCAGTGTCCCTTGACTCCTAGCGCATCCTTTGTCTTTAGGAAGGAAAACTGCTCTAATCATTTTAGATTTTGGGGGAGTCTGTTCTTGTAAAGCCACTTATATGGTTGTCTTACTTATTTGGTACTTGACTCTTGCCAACGTATTACCAATTGTCAATTGATGTGTATGGTATTTCACTGTAGTACCATAGTACAAAAAATTTGCATGACTTTAATTTATTTTTTAGTGTGTTTTATCTGTTAGAACGATATAAATGATTTTTACTTTTTATTAAGAAAATGTTTCTTTTTATTTAGATTTTTATACTGATTAGAAAAAAAGAATTAAGTGTCTGATGAGGAAGCAGAAGGGGGGGGGGAGAGAGGGAGGGAGGGAGGGACCTTACACTAATGGGAAAGTCACAAAGATGAGAAAGTTAGAGATACGTAAAATCGGAGCAGTATGTTTAAGGTGAGACCTCCGAGTGCCAAGTGTACCATTCCTTCTTCAACTCAATGAGGTTTGAGTGAGAAAGTTAAGAGAGACGTAAAATCGGAGCAGTATTTTTAAGGTGAGACCTGTGAGGTCTAAGGTCTTCCTCATCCCAGAGTTCCAAGCATACCATTCCTTCTTCAACTCAATGAGGTTTGAGTGTTTGAGGGAGGGAGGGAGGGAAGGGGAGGGAGGGAGGGACTGTACACTAACGGGAAAGTCACAAAGATGAGAAAGTTAGAGATATGCAAAATCGGAGCAGTATGTTTAAGGTGAGACCTGTGAGGTCTATGGTCTTCCTCATCCCCAGAGTTCCAAGCGTACCATTCCTTCTTCAACTCAATGAGGTTTGAGTGTTTGACATAGGTCATAAAGCTTAAGTTAAAAAAAAAAACTAATTCCTCTACTCCTCTGACTTACCAGAGTTAATCCAATTGGTAAAAAAGTAAAATATTATACATGTCAAATTTACAAAGGGTACATGGAATATTTTTCTTATTTATGGAATATTTTCCTTCTTTATCTCATTTATGGCATAAAGTGCAACATGAATCACGATTTAAGTTTTCAATCTATGTATTATTATTATGTACAAAAATGTTGAACAGTTATTGTGCATACCTTTAGGTGCAGAAAAATATAAAAATCCTTTATGATGAATAAAAATGTTGATTTTTATTTTTATTTATTATTCTCACCTTTCTACTATGCACTGTACACATGGCTGAACAATTAGTCACAGTATGGTAATGTTATAAGTGCATGTATTGTTGATTCAAAGCTTTGTTGTAGACATTTGAACCGATGTATTCTGCTGGGTCTTTGAGCACATGCTGAGTATCACTAGCTTATTGGATGTTTTTTTTTGGTAGCCATGTTTTTTCCGTTCTTTCAAAGCTCCTTTTCAGACTTAACTTTTGAAAGTGTGTTTTGTTAGGTAGTATACTGTATGTATCAGATGAAATAAGGCACTGTGAAGTAAAACAAAAAAACACTGAAAAGTGTATCCTTACCAACTTCTCTTTTCAGCTCTTCGATTCCTGCGGAGGATCCGTTGAAGCTTGATGAATGCCGCATGGCTGGGAAGTATATATTGGAACTTTTGAAAAGAAACTTGAAGCCAAGTGACATCATAACAAGAAGATCTCTACAAAATGCTATGGTGATGGTGATGGCATTAGGTGGTTCCACAAATGCAGTGTTACATCTTATTGCAATAGCTCGGTAACGTGGACATTTCTAACTGACACATATTTTTGTACATCTCAACTACTCAGGGTGGGATATCATACTACTTTAGCACACCATTCTTATCATACATCTTTACATGTGCTAGTCAAAATATACCACTTTGTCACATATTTCTAAAGCAATATCACTTTACAGATCAGTTGGAATCAACCTAACACTAGAGGATTTTCAAAAAGTTAGTGATGAAGTGCCACTTTTGGCAGACTTGAAGCCAAGTGGAAGATATGTTATGGAAGACCTTCATAAGGTATGTTGTATCTTTCTATTATTAATTTCTCTTCTCTCTCTCTCTCTCTCTCTCTCTCTCTCTCTCCTTTTCTGTGTCTATTTTGGTTTTAATCTGCTCACCTAGTGTATCCATAGCATAAACTTCAAGTCATGCATGTATGTATGCGCACATACTTACATATGTGCATACATACGTGCATGCACACACACCCGCATACACATACACACATACATACACATATTGGTAGAATCTAGATACATATGTACATACATGCATAAAACTTACATACATAAATACAATACATTTTCTTGGAAAGCAAGATGTTATTATCTTTATGTACAAAGATGCATGCCTTGTGCAGGCTGAGATTGACGCTCAGGCAGCATTGATGTAGAAATAGCCTGAGAAACTGCATGCCACTGCTCAAATTTCAGGATGAGCAGCAGCCTGCCAATGTCTAATACATTGGCATCCTGATTCCCGATGTATTAAACATACGTGGATTCATGTGACCACCTATATGTGTGCGTCTATGTATAATCTGGGGGAGGCTGGTAGAGATGGGAAGCTTGCATAAAACTTCATTAAGGGTGCAGCAAGCTCTTACAAGAGTTAGATGGCTTTTCTAGTGGGTCTGCTGATTGATGAAGATTCTACTCGTTAGGGAAAAGTGAGGGTTAATGGGCTAAAACTAAATAAGTGATAGGTGTGATCCGTGGACCATATAAAACAAGGATGTTGGTGGAAAAACCAGAATTGTTCTAGAACAGTACTGAAGATTATTGAAGAAGAAGTCCAGTAATAACAAGTTTGCCACACTATTGGAATGATCTTTCTCAGTATTTACTACAGATTATGTGTTCTTATGGAGATCGTAAGAAAAAAAATACCGGAGTTGCTGTTTATTAGGGAACCTCCTTTCACAATGTTGATGGCTTGAAGGAGCTTGTTTGGTTTCTAAGTAAGTGGTTGTGAATAAGATTCCTTACGTGTTGACTGCTTGTAAGCACACACAATGTTAGTCACATATGATGTAGGAAAACCATGTTCTGAATCACATATAATCTAGACATTAGCACACATTTGCATGAAGAATTTTCCATCCAATGGTGTTTTTGTGTTTGTCAGCCTGTGGCTTTCAGTTGCAGTATGTGCGTAGAGACAGAATTTTATTCAAGCTCAGTACTTATGGTGAATACTGATGTTTTATAGATAGGTGGAATTCCAGCAGTTATGAAGTACTTGCTGAAAAAAGGATTTATTGACGGGGACTGTATTACTGGTATGAATGATGTTCTTTACCTTTTATGTTATTGATTGTAAGACAAAGTGATTTCACCCACAGTTGATTGACTGTGTTCGAGGTTTGTGTTGTGGGACTGCAGTAACTGGAAAGACACTTGCAGAAAATTTGTCAACATGCCCTGATTTACCTGATGCCCAGGCAAATGCCATATTATCATTCAGATATGATACTTCTAGCCATTATTATATTGCTGAGAAATTTGAATATGTACATACTCTTATTTGTTAATACAGGACATCATTGCACCTATTGAAAACCCTGTAAAAAAGACCGGCCACATACAGATTCTCTATGGGAATGTAGCACCAGAAGGCTCTGTGGCAAAAATAACTGGAAAAGAAGGGTTGTACTTTTCAGGTGGTATTCAATCCAGCTTCCATCATTTTTAGCAACATGATACATTGTCTAAGTGGAGTTTCCTCATCAGTAAACTCCCTAGCCATTTTTATGATGTAAGGTTCAATAAAACAGATGAATACTTGTCTAAGTTTGACTAATGATTATCTATCTATGTGATCACCTGAAGGTCGGGCACGTGTATTTGAAGGAGAAGAAGCTATGCTTAGTGCTCTTTCAGACAACCCGCAGAGCTTTAAGGCAGGTTTAGTTTGCGATTTATAAACTGGTTATCCATGTTATCGTTTTAAAATGTTCTTTTCACTCTGCCAACAGCTTTTAAACCTGTATTTTCTTGTAGGGGACTGTAATAGTAATCAGAGGTGAAGGACCAAAAGGGGGCCCTGGTATGCCTGAAATGCTTACACCTACAAGTGCAATCATGGGTGCTGGACTTGGAAAGGTATATAGTTTCTAAAACATTGTGTTGATCATCTGATTTTTTGCAAAATTTTTGATATTTGATGAACACTATTTGTATCTCATTATCCTCTCTGTCAGTTGCCTTTGTATGCATGTGTGCACACATAGAATTTCTAGTTAGGGAGACAGATAGGCAGGCATGTATCGCATGTGGGCACCCGCAGGCACACCCACACAGACACTCTCTCTCTCTCTCACACTCTCGCATATCCATACACACAAAAAAATGAAGTGAAAGGATATGTTACCTCTTGCAAAAGAGCTGAAATGACCTATGAAATTCAAGAGTTGCATCATGATGGATCTAGTATAGAATCAGAGTAAAATGACGAGAAGAAATGGAAACAAGTGAAAGACAAAATGTGCTAAGTGAGTTGTGTCAATAGTGGATGGTGTGGGTAATCAATAGTGGGTCATCTGTAAGCTGCTTTTTTTGGGGGGGGGAGACACAAGGAGGGGGGGGAGAGAGAGAGAGAGAGAGAGAGAGAGAGAGAGAGAGAGAGAGAGAGAGAGAGAGAGAGAGAGAGAGAGAGAGAGAGAGAGAGAGATGAGAGAGAGAGAGAGAGAGAGAGAGAGAGAGAGAGGGAGGGAGGGAGGGAGGGAGGGAGGGAGGGAGGGAGGGAGGGAGGGAGGGAGGGAGGGAGGGAGGGAGGGAGGGAGAGGAGAGAGGGGGGGGGGGGGGAGGGAGGGAGGGAGGGGAGGGGGGCGGGGAGGGGGGGGGGGAGGGAGGGAGACTAACGTCTTCTGAAGGCCAAATTTGGCCTATGAGAATGAACCATGTACAACTGTAGTAACCCTTGTGTAGAAATAAAATAAAATGGAAAAGTACTAGCTACACAAAACTGTGCAGGCTGAACATGGAAACAACCACAAGATAGTGTATTGGGTGATGAAGAGGTAGTGGGGGTAATGTAGTGGTGCGTGGGGAGATGTGGCTCTGACTCTGTAGATAATGGCCATCTAATACATGGGGGGGGGACCAATGACAGGAGTGAATATGTATATCCTAGCTACAGGTAACGGGTGGAGGTGGGTGGAGTATGTGGCACATCGGTAGGAGTCTAAGTGCCTCTTGAAGGAAGGCTACCCAAGTGGTGGTGGTGCACCTGTGCTCCATTATGTGGTCATGGGCTATCCTCATGCGTGAGATATCCTCTTGGTATAGTTGTGGTCATCCGTACCCAGCTCTATGTGGTCGACGTCACACTCTCTATACCACTATACCTGCTTGAGCATTAGCCCTATGCCTCTAGAAGGTGGGCTTGTTTGATGTAGCCCATCTTGCTGAAAGAATTGAGTAATGGTCCGCTGTGTACTCATCTGTGTCTGATGCATGGGTTGTAGCAACTTCGCTCGTCTCATACGCGTTTGTGAGAAATCGCCGCAACCTCCATTGGTCTCCAATGGTCATGCACAACTGTAGCGACTCCTCTATATGGAATTGTGCTCATAGATCTGAGTATGCTCGACATTTGGTAACAAAGTGCTCCTCACTCTCTATCTCTATATGGCATACTTGGCACCACCTCTCCTCTCTAGGTACTCCCTTGGTATGACCCCTCTCGATCTCGAGCTGATGTGATGAAACTCGGAGCTTCCCAGGCCCCAATGACGACTTGGAGATGGTGTGGTAAGTATGTCTGCATGTATCGCAGAGTCTCAATAAAGCCATGATCTGAGATTTGTAAAAAATGCTCACGGTAGTGGAGCATTTTCGGTGGCAGTGTATCCCTTGGGCTAATCCATGTCCTTTGTATATATGTATTCCATATCTCTTGGCGAATGACCTTGTTCCTCTCCTTGTGGGAGAGAGAATAGGTGGGGGCTTGTAAGTCGTACTGCAGCGGTGGTAGTCTATCTATGTCAAATCCATGATGGGCAAGCCAATCTCGTGTCTGTGTGTACCATGAGGAGGTGTCACCTGCTTGTGCCATGTCTCGTGACACCTTGAAAGCTCGATAAGTGATGCGCTTTGTGTGCAGGCTCTGTATCTTGTGTAATAGGCATACTCTTTGGAACAGTGCCTCTACTAGCATCAGTGGTGCAACAAGCTCTGCTATGATGATATCATGTGGTACTCAAGGCTTGCTTTGGATAAGCCTGGCAATCATGAGAATCTGTGGCCTCTCCAATGTTGTCCATGCGGATGTAGCTAATCCCGGCCCCCATATGACCTAGGTCTCAAGATGTAGAGCCATTCATTCAAGCACAAGCAAGGTCCTTAAGAAAGGAGAAGATGAAAACGAAGCTTATGGGTCATCTTGGCCAAAAAATGTGTTCCTTAAAGTATATCGAAAAAAATAGCTTAAATCTTTCGAAAAAACATATTAGGACGTTCTATTTCCGAACATCCTAAACATCTTTTATTTCATGTGAAAAAGATGTTTTTTTTTAAAAAAACTCTGATTCCAGTGAACCATTGGAAGATGCTCTAATTGAGCTTGTGGCATTTACGCATTGCACTTTGGATGGATGATGGTTATGAGAGGCATCTGCAATATCCATTGCCATTATTACCTTGAATGGTCTGAGTTTGAGATGATGTAGGCATAGGAAACTCTTTGATTGGGAGTAAATAAATCCAAATGGCTCAAGGGTGGTATTGGAGATGCTTTCCAAAGGTTCTCCAAGTGATATTGGACCCTCAAAACCCATGTCTTTTGTTGCTTGGATCCATAGTTATATAATAGCGTCCATTTCTATACTTCAAGACTTCATCCTTTTTGGCTTGTCTCTAGGGTTCTCTACTCATACCAACCTCCTTTCCATGTGTAGTGATCAAACTCGATCCATATTGAATGATCATGCCCTTCCCAGGACCACAGAGCACTTCGATGCACCACAGAGCACGATTTGCCTCACATCTATAGGGGATAACTTAAAAGTACGACAATTAAGAACTCCTCATCATCCTCATTCACCTCATCCCTTGGACGAGGTGTGGTGCTCAACATTGGCCAAAATGTATCTATATCAACCTCAAATAGAAAGAAATATTCAATTGAAAATTCATACATTATCATATATAATTTATATGTGAAAATCTAATTACACTTGCATCAATGTCTCCATGTTCGAAATATTCTTTGACATCCTCAAGTTAATATGATATTAAATCAACTTCTCCATTTGCTCAGGGCTAAGCCTATTCCTCACTTTTGTATGGATGAGAGAAAAGGCACTCCAATTTCTCTCACAGGCTCGAACGAGCAATCCTAATGGAGAACCCTAATAGCATATGTGGATAAAGTGCCCAATAGGAAACGCGGAGCACCTTAACGGGGCAGTTGACCGTTAAGGGAATCGTGCTTAGCTAATACCCTTAAAGGCTAAAGTTGACCGTAAAGGTAAACGGTTTGTGCTAAAGAAAACGTTGTAGCCCGAAAACTTAATGGTTTTCTACGCTGTAGCCTTTACGACTTTAGCGCATTCCCTTAACATTTTCTTTAGCGCATTCCCCAACTTTAGCGCATTCCCTAACTAACCGCTTAAGCCTAATCGGGTTAGAGAAGCTGAATCCAAAATTTTGCCACCAAGAAAGAGGCTTCATCATCGAAGCTCTATCCCAACATGTGGGGAATGTGAATCCTAGATTCCCTCACTCAACCAAGTAACAATTGATATGCTCTATTATCTCATTATGCAAATGAGAGGGAAAAATCTTGTGACATATATGAAAGTCTATTTGAAAGTAACTCGATATCTATAAATAGTGTTTGCCTTTTAAATGCAAGATGCATTAGACTTGTAGAACCATGAATGGGTCGATGCATCCATGTCCATCTTCTCAATGTCATTTAAAAAAATAAAGTAGCTTATAAGTACTTGAAACTTCATAGAATCATATGTATTAACTATTATGATTCATGAAAAATGACATAAGCAATAAAATTAATTAAAGAATGTTTTTCAATTTAGTAATTTACAAAACTTCTTACCTCAAGCACTTCATTAGCTTGGTCTGAGGTGATAAGAGTTTCTCTATGGCTCTCCTCATCATATGAATGAGCCACTCCAAGGTGGCACCCTCATAATCCGTCATGCACAAAACTTTATAAATTGGTGTCATGACATCTAAGACACCCTTCACACTCTCCTAGAACTCCTCATCCAAGCATAACCTCTACATGCTTTTTGATTCCTCCAATGAGCTCTCATCCCAATTATTCCATAGGGGAGAGGTCATGCACAAAACTTTATAAATTGGTATCATGACATTTAAGACACACGTCACTCTCTTCTAAAGCTCCTCGTCCAAGCATAGCCTTTGGATGCTCATTGGATTCCTCCAACGAGTTCTCATCCCAATCATTCCGTAGGGGAGGGACCATTGTCTCTTTAAGAGGGATTTTGATCTCGAGTAGGCATGAGAACCATAGTACGAAGGAGAGAATTAAGTCGGGAATTTTTCGTTTAATTCGTTTAGTACGCTCGGACCAAAAATAAAATTCGGGAATTTTATCCATCTGGAGAGAATTTTATTTTTTTACATATAAAGTATATGTATATCTCAATCCCATGTAGGATTCATGAATTTTATTGAGCTATACCTTAACAAAATACTTTCATAACAAGTTATAGCATTAGCTCTCCATTTCATTTTGAGGGCACGATTCTCAATGTAACTGAAAAAAGTTCGATGTACCAGGTATATAAAATTCGCTCCACGCGAATTAATTCGCGATGCGAATTTAAAGAATTTTATTTTTAGCGAAAAATTTGCGAAATATTACACTATGATGAACACAATCCACATATATGCAAAGCGAGTGGCAGCAGGCTTTATGATTTCAAGCCTACTATGCTCATGAAACATGGATAACACTTTCCATTTTTGTACGAAAAATGTGATCAAGCTAGAGGCTTTGTGTGTGTGTGTGTGTGTGAGAGAGAGAGAGAGAGAGAGAGAGAGAGAGAGAGAGAGAGAGAGAGAGAGAGAGAGAGAGAGAGAGAGAGAGAGAGAGAGAGAGAGAGAGAGAGAGAGAGAGAGAGAGAGAGAGAGAGAGAGAGAGAGAGAGAGAGAGAGAGAGAGAGAGAGAGAGAGAGAGAGAGAGAGAGAGAGAGAGAGAGAGAGAGAGATTGATTGATTGATTGATTGATTGATTGATATGTAGGATTGTGCATTGTTAACTGATGGTCGCTTCTCTGGTGGTTCACATGGCTTTGTGGTTGGGCATATATGCCCAGAGGCACAGGTATTTCTTTAATCTTTATTATTTGTGCTAAAAGCTCTGTTTATCTGTTTCACTTTGTATGTTTTGTGTGTAGAAATGTGATGAGAGTGATTAGTAAAAATGAGACAAAGTTTTGGATGGTCTTTGAAAATCTGAAATATCAAAAGTGCATTGTAGATGCCTGAGGTAATACGATGTCAATAAAGTCTGGTCATGAGCTCAGAGTGGCCCTGGCAGGCATCATCTCACACACATGCATGCATTCGTGCGTGCACATACACACACACACACACACACACAGTCTCTCTCTCTCTGTCTCACACACATACACACACACCCACCCACCACAAAAATGCATTTTCCTAAGGCATTATTCTAGTATTAAAGATGGATGGTTGAGGCAGTCTTGAGAGTGAATGTGTTGAGTGAGGCATGTTGTAGGCAGCTTTCCTGTCAGTCTTTTTGAAAACCTTGCGTGATGTGTGGAGGTACAAGTTCCCTGATATAAATAGACAGTATCATGGGCATTGAACTATAAACTGCTGCTTAAAAGACGACTTTTGTCCGGTTTTTAATGGGCTCTGTTCAGTAGTGTACTTATTAGCAACGTCTCACATCATATAATAGTGGCAGCTCGGTACTCTTTGAAAAGCCTCAAAGAAGTGGTGAGAGACCCATTCTTCTTATTACTGCGAGTCTGCATTAAAAGCATTTGATGGGATGAATCTAGAAGAATAGAGTGTGGGGATCTGCAGCTCATCTTGTGTTAGCAGGAGTAAAGACAACCCTGGGTTTCTTTTGGTGATCTGCCAGAGGCAAACAAACACTTGAGCTTATATTCTTTTTTGCCAATTTGTGTGTTCTCTGTTTGAGTGGCCAGATTGCCTGCATGTGAGTTCAAAACTTCAAGGGATCATTCGTGCCATCCTTAAGATAAAAAGTAGGTTTCTGGAGATCAGTTGCAGGAAAAATAAGATCTTGGAATGAGGATTCTTGTACAGGATTACCTGGAATCATTTTTGAGCTGCATAGAGTAATCTACATAGAAGTCAGGGCTCTTCAATATAAAGTTGGTCAAAGTGTTCAAGATGATTTCCTCCTTTCCAGCCGAAGTCAGAGGAGAGTGATCCATGTATGTGGCAAATTGTGGAGTGCCCCAAGCACCATAAATGTATTGGGAAGTATGAAGCTATTCCATACCTTCTCGTTTGACAAGGAAATAAGAGTGAGGTGCCGTAGGAAATCTACTGTAGTATCCGTAATGGACTTCACATTATAGAAGTTTCTCATGGCAATCGTTGAATCCATAGAAGATTTGTGGCTAACAACAAGCATACGGGAAACATTAAGCATTTATCCAATGAATGTTGACTTCTTGTATGCCATTAAAAAGCAACTTTTTGAGCATGAAAATGATAGAACACGTAATTGATTGAGGTGATATCTTACAGCTGGTTTCTAAGAGATCGTTGAAGGATGAGCAGTTTCTGTTTCTACTTAAATCATTTGGTTTATCATTTCATGCGATAAAGTTTGGAGGGACTTGCTTGAAAGAGTAACTTTAGGTATTTTGGTCGTTACCGAATATGTTCAATTTGGCGAAAGGGAAGGAGAACTATTGAGAACAGGTGAGGCTGGCAATGGAAGCTTAGGCTTGTGCAAAAAATTGATGAGGAGATCAAGAGAATAAAAAGAAGAAGAAGAAGAAGTATGTGCCAGGACTCTAGAAGTCCTTTTAGATTTCTAGCGGGTCGGGACCTTAGTTTGATTCATTATTGACTTTTGAGCCCTTGGACATGTTGACATAGATTAGAGGCCGAAAGTAATTGAATAAATGAAGGTTCCTTATGGAGTTTATAAGTGAGCCAAAATCAAGTGAAAATATCTTTGACGGCTCTCAGGGACAATTATCACATAGAAGGGTCAAACGATACAAAAGGAGGGTCCATGAGGTCATTTCCCCCATCAATCTCCCACTTGAAGGGCCATGGAGGCTCCTTTAAGCCATTTGACACCTTTTCTAGGCACTTGCTGAGAGCATCTACAAGATTTTGTGATGGATTGACCTTAATCACGCCATCCTCAGGCACCTCTTTGAAATAGTGATGACACTCGTCAATCTGTTTCAATGTCTTGTATCTGCATTTAACATGGCATCTTTGCTACTCATGTTCGACTCTAGCTATCACATCCAAGATTTGAACTAGGCATAACACAGTTGGTGCACATTAACGTGCTAACCTTATGCCTCTTTGGAGGCCTGTATGGCTAAAATATATTCAGTCTCTATAGTAGATAGTATAAGTGTCCTTTGATGTTTAGAGCACCATGAATGCATCAAACTTATTATACCATTGCGTAGGAGCATTCTTTTTTTTGTTTTAAGTTACATACTAGACCTTTTCCCACAAAGGTCATAACCTTTGAGTTACTTCATGTCATGGTTGATGCGGTTCTCGAACCTAACCCCTGAGCGGTTCTCGAACCGAACCTTACGAGTAGATGCGGTTCTTTGGTAGTTTTGGTACGATGGAACTGAATCAGTTCGGTTCGGTTCATCTCTAAGGTTCGATTTGGTGCAGTTAGGCTTTTCGGTTCGTTGACAAGTTGCACACTTACTCCTTGGGGTACTTTGGTTTACATGCATCTACCATCTTGTATTGTCATCAGCTGCTAGCACCTTTCTCGAGAACATAGCATTTCTTGAGCATGTTTCGCTCCACACACGTGTCAAGAGACACACACTCATGTCACAGACTATAGTGCACACACACATATGACATGTCACAAACAAAGACACACACGCACATGTCATACACACATGACATGTCACATGCAGTCACACACACACACACGTGACACACATCATACATGATTGACACATCATACATCATTGACACATCATACATCATTGATATCACACACACAAATAATCATTGGTCACACATGCCACACAAACATCATAATGTCACATACTTGGTACACACTCATGCCACTAGTCATTGGTCACACACAGTGTGACAAATGATGTCAACAACTGCCACTCAGATACATACACATGTTTTATACATCATGCACATCTTGTAGAAATATGTGACACACACAATGATACACGTCACACCCACAAAGTGACAAATGATATCAAGAGTTGTCAATCACACATAGTAGGTACTATAGCAGCATGAATTGAAATTTTTTTACCATAGCTTGCATATACTATATACTAGAATATATAATAATTTTGGAACGGAATGCATCTTATACACCTTTCTCCAAAGGAAACATAAGGTAATGGCACCTTAAATGCACTTAACGAACCCTAAACGAACCTTACAAACCTTACTTGGGATGTAAGGTTCGATCCTTGCACCTTAAACGCACCCAACGCATGGAACCGAACACACCTGACCACTTTGCTTCATGTGAAAGCTACTTGTAGAGACGACCACATAAGAAATCTATCCTTATGTCCATTTGGTAAAGCTCTATATCCAAGGTAGGAGTTAGAGCAATCAACACATGAAGGGTGATCATTTTTACCACAATAAAAAAATTCATGTTGGAAGTCATTGCCCCCTTTGTGAATCGTGGGCATATCCCCTTTGCAACCAGCCTTGCCGCCTTCTTGGTTTATGGAGATTGGACAAGGTCATCAAATTCTAGAAGATGCTTTTAGTCTATGTAGTGTTGAAGTAACTTGGAATGTCAAAAAGGAACCTATCTTGGTATTTGTCCACCATGAAGGCACCATAGAGAGCAACAATTATGATTTCAAGTGAGATGTATTGGTTGCAAAATTTCTTATATGATTTGGGACATTGGGAGCTGAAATCTGGCACACATGTTCGTGAAAACATGAACAACATTAAACCAGAAATTAATTTGGTCTTTCATGTGATTTTTAAATGCATTGAAGTGCACCATGAGTATATTCATGGAAGGATTTTTTCACAAGATGTTCATTTGGTCCATGTAGGCATGTCATGGAGTTTCTCACAATTTTTTAGCAATAGATAATCTATGAAAGTTTATACTCTAGACACATGCTTGGAGTACTTGATGTGGAGTTGAACTTGAGGGGAGACTCTTGGAATTTCATTCACTCGGATGATGAGTCATCCAGATCGATCCTTGTTGATGCAGTGTGTATCAATTCGTGGATGAGGCTTCTTTGTGTTGTATCTACTCGATTTACTAGGTTTGGGCTGGCATGTATATTTGTCCGGACTCCGGTCCAATTATGCAATCTATCCTTAGGTTTTGCTTCAGCTAAAAGGTATTTGGATAGATGTTCTAACTCTCATGTTTGCTATTCTCCTAAGTAGTAGTAGTTTTATTTCAAATGATTCACACATTGATACTGTATAGTATGCTCCACATATGATGGAATTTGTGTGATGTACTATGTGTGACAGTCTTATCTTAAATCAAATCTATCATTCCAATGTGTATGAAATGATATATATTGGCGAGTTTAGCGTAAACTCTTCTAATTTTGGCCAGTTGTGTATATTCTAGTGCCACCTTTGTGTTTGTCCATGAAGTGGAAGGTGATGTATATACTCTAAACTATATATGAAATTTTGATAGTTTTATGTTACACGTGTAAGCAATTGATGAGTGAACAGTCACTCTTCACATTTCTTTATTAGTCGACTACACGGACTTATGATTTGGAGTCTGGAATTTCCTCAAGCTCTCTTTGTTTTTAGGGTTTGTGTGGTCGATATCATATCAGTTTTTCAGTGTTATTTCTGTTAATTTTCAAATTGTATGCATCAGAGAATTTTGCCACTTTGTTTCAGGTTTTGATTGTCTTCATTGAACATGCATGAACTCGTGTGGAAACGATGTAATGGACATACGAGATTTAAAATGGATGTTTTTTAAAAGCTTTCCATTCTTTTTAAATGTATGACCATTTTTGAATGTTTGATGGGCTTTATCGTACTTCAAAGCTGGAGTAGAAGGAATTTATATTCTTTACTCGAACATCTAGATGAATTGGAATTTCTAATTTGAATCATGATCATGTAGCCATCAGCTTGATTTTTATGGCTTCAAAGTTTGTCTCCATTGTCGTGTAATAACATATCCTTATCTGCACCATACACACCTCTTAATATTTGCCGGTAACATGTGGTTGTGAATAATAGTTTCAACATTACTTTTTCCTTGCTTCAGACGTGCATGCAATGCCATGTGGTTGTTGAATGATATAGCTGTGATTTAATTCAGTAATATACACATGCATGGATCTAGTCATCTGTTTATTAGATAACATATACTGAGTTAGAGCAAGATTTCTGTAATCTCTTATCATTTCCGAATTGTAGTAAACTCAGGAATTTCATTTCAGTCTGGTCTAAACCATGTCTTTTCAAAGGATTTTAAGCATTATGATTACAACACACATCGGATCCTGATGGCTATAGTATACTGTATCAAACTTAAATTTTAGTATTTGCTATTCACAGTGGATGTATTTATGTAATACACACAGCATTGCATTATACACAGTGCACACTGCACCTAGTATCTATGTGCAGGCTTTATGTATGTAGCACCGAGAATCTTACTGTATGTTTTTGTGTTATGCTGTTTTTTTTTTATATAAATTTTTATAATAAATTTAGGTTTTCTGATCCCACATGCTGGACCGCCTTGTTTATTTCTATGATCGTACAGGTTGGAGGGCCCAATCGCCCTCATTCAAGATGGGGATGTGATCACTATAAATGTGGAGAAGAGAACAATTGATCTGCAAGTTAGTGAAGAGGAATTACACAAGAGAAGGAACGACTGGAAGCCACCTCCATTTAAGGCTACAAATGGGACACTTTACAAAGTAAGCATCCATAAAGAACGTGCCTCTTTATTTTTCATTGTCTTTTGTCAATTTTCTCATCGCAGGAGCCCATCTTGTTTCCACAGTATATAAAGAATGTCAAATCAGCATCTGAAGGCTGTGTTACAGATGAATGATTTTCTTATTTGGAATGAGAGACTTGGGTAGAAGCATTTTTGTAGAGGTATGTCTTTGACCAGTGTGTTTTGTAATGTAAAATTTCCCCTTCCAATGGATGGATTCAACTTTTATAGTTAATGCAGTTGGTGAATGGGTACATACATGCATGCATACATACGTACATACATACATACATACATACATACATACATACATACATACATACATACATACATACATACATACATACATACATACATACATACATACATACATACATACATACATACATACATACATACATACATACAGACACACACACACACACACACGCACGCACACACACACACATGCATGCATGCATGCATGCATGTATGCTGGCATACACATACATATATACATGCATACATACATACATACATACATACATACATACATACATACATACATACATACATACATACATACATACATACGTACGTGTAACGTACGTACATACGTACGTTACACGTACGTACACACGTACCTACATGCATGTATGCATACATGATGCATGCATGCATGCATGCATGCATACATGCATACATGCATACATGCATACATGCATGCATGCATGCATACATGCATACATGCATACATGCATACATACATACATACATACATACATACATACATACATACATACATACATACATACATACATACATACATACATACATACATACATACATACATACATACATACATACATACGTGGGTACATACTTACATACATAAAACATACAAACATAGATACGTATGTACATCCAAATAGAAACATATATACATACATGTACCATACATGCACATGTGGAATACGTTTTTGACAAGAGCCTGATTTTTTTTTGCAGACAGGTCGGAAAACCCAAAACGAGGCTTCCAAAACCCTTTCAATGTTATTTGACATGAGGGTTTTTTATTCTCCTCGAAAAGTTTTACAAAATGTATGGTAGATACCTTAAAGGACATTAAAAAAACATACATTATGATGGTTAAACATAAATTCCACGAATACAAAGGATATGAAAGTTGAAATTATACATGGACATATATGACATAAGCTGAACTTGTGAAAGTCAAACAGAAAGCTAAACATTTCTAAATATAAGCTATGAGTCATGAAAAGTTTATAAAACTTCTTACATGAATCCAACTTCTAGCGTCTGATGGGAATCTACATTTTCAAGGGTGGAGAAGATATTTTGGATAGTTTCCAACACATTTCACGACTTAAACTTTGGCACAAAAGGAATTTGATAACAATGATATGCATACTATTGATGACATGAGGCATTCAAATTCAAACTTGAAAAATAATACCTTAATGCATGAAGGCTCACATACGATCCAATATAAGTGATAATATATTGTATACAGTATTTTATAATTGTGTTTGAAGTTGATAACAATGATATGCATACTATTGATGACATGAGGCCTTCAGATTCAAACTTGAAACATAATACATCAATGCACGAAGGCCATTTGGCGTACGATCCGATATCGGTCATAATATATTGTGTACAATATTTTATAATCATGCAATGCATATTTGTGCCAAACCTTAAGCTAACTCCCATAATGATGTGTTAGCAACATGTTAGTAACACAACTTTTTTTTCACCTAGCCCCAAATTTGAATGTGATATGTATGCATGTCTTCTAATGCTTTTGTGATGGCAGATTTCTTTTGTGGCAAGAAAACACAAAATGTGAAGAGTTTGTCCTTACATATACTAGTATCATCACAGAGAGATTTGTAGATGATGATGATGAGGAAGATCCTTTGTGCTTCTCTTCATAGTGATAATGACATTCAGTATGGAGATATGTTAAACATGGAGGTGATGAAATTGGACCTCATGATGATTGATGATCTTATCATATGATATATCTATCATCATATGCTATGAGAAGTCACTAGTGAAAGTTATTGTTTTTTACTTTTCCCCCATAGTCACCAAGGGACGGTGACGTGTCCTCGAGGACAGTGACGTCTCGGGGTCGAGGATGGGACCTTGACTGTTCCGGGGTTTTGTTAAGGAAATGGAAACCATTCATGAGGATTTTGTTATCTTATAAGAGCACAAATAAGCAAGAAAATAGTAAGAATAAGTCTTCCAAAGTGAAATATATGAAAACATGTGACGTGTTTCTGCTGCACTCTAGATATACACTGAGCATTGACTTATTCATCTGATTTGATCATTGATCAAGTTATCACTTATATGGGAGATAACCAGGAACAAGTTACAAACCACATGTGACCTCAAGGCTCATACACCACAGACACTATTTAAATTATAAGGACCAAAGCAATGAAACACATCCATATTACAATGATCTCATAAAAAAAGATTACATCAATTTAGGATGATTGATAAATAATCATCATATCATCTTGATTGCTACTATATATAAAAAAGGGTCATATCATGAATAAAAACAAAAAGATACAACCATGGCACATATGGCATAGATGAATCATGATAGATCTAAGATAACTCAAGACTCAAGTGTTAAGGAGAATCCAAGTGGGGTGTCTGTGCTACATCAGTAGAGGTGGTAGCTTAGGGTGCAATCTAAATCTCCACTTGCTCAAAATATTTTGAATCATGTGCCTCTTCTTCATGTTCATCACCTTGCACCTTGTCCTCCATCTCCCATTCTATAAAAGGATCTAAAGCCATGATTTGAGTCTTGCGAAGCATCCTTAAATTTGCATTGACAAAGACAAGATCACTAGCATGTTGCACACCAAGTCTGTTCCTCTTCTTAGAGGCTAGATGTCCATAAACACTCCATAGTTGCTCAAGGTAACTTGTAGTGCAAGCTTGGCTAAGTATCTGTATAGCCAATTGTTGCAACTCTTGACCATCAAATCCAAAATCTTCCCACCATAGAGCAGCGTCGACACGAACCTATCTTCTTGTGCATCTGGACATGAAAATTAAGCTCTTTCATAGTTCTATATTTGGACAATTGATCTCTAATAAGTCTCCTCGATGCATTATCTGGGACCATTCTCTCCAATATCGTTCTCCATCCACTTGCTACCTCAAGATCAGCATAAAGTTTCTTATCTTGGAATTCAGGGTCCACCATGAATGCCGCTGCATGGAGTGGGGAGTAATAGGCATTCCATCGTCGAACACATATTGATGATATTTCTTCATACTTCTTGTCCTCTTGCACTAGCTTCTTAAGTGACTCTATGGTTTGATCCATAGCTTCATATACTTTGCCAATGCATGGCTCCATAGAATCCACCACTCTTAGCAAGTGCACAAGTGGTTGCACGATATCGATTATGTGGCTAATAATTTCCCACCATGCTGCATTATCTGCTAGTTTTCTGAATTCCTTCCCTGTTGTAATGGAAGCCTGCGACATTGCTGCAAATTCATCACTCAATACTAGGCCTCTTTAAACACCACTACACTTCACAAACACGGTGTAACATGATGAAGTTATATGCAAATCGTGTTTCAACATATTTCAGCAGAACAAGAATAGATCTTTTGCTTAACTCATTCTTCACACGTGTATGATTGCTCATGAAGCTCCTAATTGCATTTGCCTCATTGATTGAAGGCAATCCAAAGTGCCAATGTCTTTGAGAATATTATTGAGGTAATGAGCCATGCAAAACAAACATTGATATGAGGACACATACTTTCAATGATTTGGGAAGTTGCTCTGTTTGCGGCTTCCCCATTTGCTACTATGGCTACAACATTTCCTTGACTCACCATTTCTATGGCACTTGCCCACTCGGGGGGGGAGAGAGAGAGAGAGAGAGAGAGAGAGAGAGAGAGAGAGAGAGAGAGAGAGAGAGAGAGAGAGAGAGAGAGAGAGAGAGAGAGAGAGAGAGAGAGAGAGAGAGAGAGAGAGAGAGAGAGAGAGAGAGAGAGAGAGAGGAGAGAGAGAGAGAGAGAGAGAGAGAGAGAGAGAGAGAGAGAGAGAGAGAGAGAGAGAGAGAGAGGGCTGACGGCTCAACTCCAAGGGGGTTTTCACTTGTGCCCACAAGAAGAAGGATGGCCATGAGTTAAAGGGGCAATCCCCTTAAGTAACTCGGAAGCCGAAGCAAGATGTAAGATGTCATGTGACCTCGAGGCTGGTTGCAGTAGAAGCGAGACTTAACCATAAGGATGAGAGGGACAGCTATCGAAGGCGGGCCGGCCTGGCGGGAACGTAGCCATCAAGTCCATGGTGCCGTTTGCTAAGAGGCAGAGTGGTTCTCCTTTGCCACACACATCCTAAGCCCCTTTGAGTGAGCGGGCAACATGAGGGGCGACCGACCCGATGCCGGCCATCTCGGCCGTCAAGGTGCAAAGATCCGTCAAGGATGGACGGGGGGCGTTCTCGTTGTCGAGTATCTACCCACAATGCAAGGAACAACCGATGTTCCCAAGAAACGTGAGGAAGGGAGGGCTCAACACTCACACCTATGGTGCTTCGTCGTCGGGATTTGGGGGGTTCCTAACCGGTCCGCGGTCCAGAGGTATGCACAATTACCACTCCCTTATAATTGCGCACAATTAGGTACAACAGGGCAAACCACCCAAGCACCAAGCTTGTGTGGATAGAAGACCAGGGATGCAAGCAAAGGTGCATGACATTAACCCCCTCTTTGACAGACTTCGCGTGCTCCTAAAGTCCACCTAGCGGGACCTCGCACTTTGGGTCATGGCACCTTTGCCTTTGGCTAGGTTGAATGTGTTGATTCCGTCCAAGGACTTCCAAGAAGATCCCATCGTCAAAAGGATGGTAGGTCCCTCTAAGTCAATCGATCATTGGACATCCTTTTGCTCTTTGCCGTCAAAATGGTAGATTGGGCCATTCCGCTCAAGGTCGGAGCCAAAGTGAAACACCAAGGCCCCGACCCGGTTCTAAGTTAAAATTTTGTACCAACCCGGGTAGATATATAATATGGGACCATGCTCGTTTTGTAATGGGGAGGGCCTCGCTGCCAATCCATGCATATTCGTTGGTTCCATTCGACGTTCATAATTATCAAGGCACGATGAAGCCGAGATTGCAAGCGACGGCCAGGTAATTCTCACCAAGAAAAAGAAAAGGTTGCCTATTGGCGACCTTGCGTCGTTTGCATAGAGGCACATGCGTGCAGCGCATAGAGCTACTTACATTCACGTCGGTCGGTTTTACTTTAAAACGGGCTATCGACGGTCCTAGCTTTGTTTCACACAAAGGCAATGGATGTGCGGCGCATGATGAGTCTTATGTTCACATGGCCGACCGTGTTTACTTGAAAACTTGCCTCGGCCACAAAGGACCCGCGGGCGGCGTGCATCTAAGGCCACACACCTGCGGGCCAATTCACTTGGATACTTTTGCCGCGGCCGACGAAGGGACCTGCGGGAAAGCACCCCCACACAAGGTGCACGGAATGGGAGGGCAAGATGCACGACACACCCCGCGGACAACTTACTTGAAACTTTGCCCCGACCACGAAGGATACTTACAGGTGGCACTCCTAAGGCACGAGACTGGAGGGAAAAGGCCACGCACCCGTCGGTTGCCTGAAAACGGGCCTATTGGCGGCCCTTGCTTCCCTTTTGCACATGGTTACGGACGTGCGGCACATGGTGCGTCTTATAGTCATGCCGACCGTTTTACTTTGAATCTTTGCCTCCGCCACGAAGGGACCCACGAGCGGCATTCACATAGGGTGCGACATGAGGGCAAAGCCACGAGCCCGCCAGCCACCGTTTTTTTCCCATAGTCCGTTCCCCGGCATTGTACGACCTGATGTGAAGTACCACACTTCATTGTGATAATTCTAGGCACATCGGCCCAAGAGTAAAAGATAGGGACATCTTTCCATCGGATAAAAATTTTGGGTTCAGGGCGCTCACTACCCCGACTGATGCAATACCCTCGAGGGAGAACACGGTTTACTTGAGCTTTTGCTTCCATAATCTGCTTAGCTTGAGGGCACTTAACAAATGATCTTACAATTTTTGCAAAGGGACACGTCTGACGATGGACAAGTGGGTTATGCGGGTTTCGTTTCGGCACATGGCAGCATCGGTGTTTGACGTAGCACTCTACCTTGCCGGCCCACCTGCGGTGGAGCACGGAGGGACTTCCTTGTGTTGCTCCCAAATTTCAGTCTCGCAGACAGGGCCTCCCACCCCAAAGGGACGCGACTAAGGGTGGCAGTGTGGGACTTATGACGCTACCCTGGCCCAAAGAACAAGGCGGCCTTGTCGGCATATGGAGGGCGTTCCTCGCTCCTCCCTGTGGTTGTCATGGAATGATACGTCACGGGTCGAGCCCAAGAGGGAATAAGCGAATGGGACTGGCCCGACAAGAGGTCGACCACATAAACACATGAACAGGAGAATCATCGTGCCTTCAAAGGATCATAAAAGATCATTGTGGCCTCTCATGCGGACCGCCGGACCCATGCCACTTTGGCATGAAGCATAGATCCGTTGCCGTTTGCAGACAACCAAGCATGGCTGACGGCGGACGTTGTACGTACAAGAAAAATTCTCCATTTTATGCGGAAAATGAGCTGAGGTCTAAGTGGGGACCAACCTCCAATGTATCTCATGTAAAAAGAAATTTTCCCCATTTTGCCGACGGGCCGATGACCGGCACCCTGTCAACGGTGGATTCACAGAGCAACCGAGAGCCGAAGCTCTGATACCAAATGTGACGGTCCAAATCCAAAGGGGGGTTTTCACTTGTGCGCACAAGGAGGAGGACGGTCACGAGTTAAGGGGCAATCCCCTTAAGTAAACCGAAGCCGAGGCGGGATGTAAGATGTCGGATGGCCCAGCGGCCGGTTGCAGTGGAAGCGGGACTTCACCCGAAAGATGAGAGGGACAGCTATGGAAGGCAGGCCGGGAAAGGGGGGAGGGGGTGTGGGAAAGGGGGGAGGGGAGAGGGAGCGGGGGAAGAGGGGTGGGGGCGAGGGAGGGTGGCTGGCCGGGGGAGGGAGGGAGGGAGGGAGAGAAACTGTTTTCTTTAAGTATGAGGGAGGGAGGGAGAGAGAGGAAGAGATTGTTTTCTTTAAGTATGTTTGATTCTTGTTTCTTTTGCGTGACAGGAATGGACAGTGAATTGAGGGAGTCTATTGGTGATGATATCCTATCATATGCAATAATGCATTGAATCCTCCTTCAGTTGACTATCAGAACACAATTTTCTGTACTGGTTTAATAGATGTTGAGAAATAGGAAATGAGGTAGAATTTATATTTCGAATCTGACAATGGATCCATCTGTATGTTTGATTACTGTGGACTTGCGGACAACTATGGATGAGCTTCTCCTTGAAGTAAGAAATAGCTATATTTTCTTCTGCATGGAAAGAGTAGTTTTATCAACACTAAAGCATTGGTGTTATCTATATTTGTCAATGGAAAGTTCTGCCTTAAACATTCCGTTTCCCCCCCCCCCCCCCCCCCCCCCCCTCTCTCTCTCTCTCTCTCTCTCTCTCTCTCTCTCTCTCTCTCTCCCCCCCCCCCCCCCCTTCATCCCCTCTCTCCCCCTCTTTCCACCCCCTTGTCTTTCTTCTTCTCATCTGTGGTGCACTGACATCCTTGCTGTCCCTCTTCCTCTCTCTCTCTCTCTCTCTCTCTCTCTCTCTCTCTCTACCACAGTTCCACGCACGTGTGCTTGTGTGGACAAACCTATGGTACAAAATTGCAGTTGTATGTATGTGCACCTACATGAATGCATGCATGCTTGCACAGGCACACACGTATATGTGCACATGTGGAGACAAAGGCACGCGTGCACGCACACACACACACACACACACACACACACCACACACACACGTGTTCTTGTAGGCCCATGTGCCGTGTGTAAGTATGGACAGACCTATAGGTACAAAAATGCAGTTGTGTGTTTGTGCACATTAATGCATGCATGCTTGCACACAGACACACATGCACACGTGCGCATGTGGAGACACCCACATGGGCACACCCCCCCCACACACACACGTGTTGTGGTAGGCCCATGTGCTCATGCGCATGTGGGCTCACTAATACATGGGTAATCTTGATTTTTAGCAGATAGGAAGTGTTTCTTGATTATGTGTTACATCGTTAATGAGTTTTACAACGGGTGTTGGAAAACAATATCATACTGAGGGATCAAAACCCTAATTTCTGCAGGTCCTAATTTTCAGAAATGGTCGGAGATTGATTACAATTTTGATTGCATATTCTTAAAGTTCTCATCATGAGCTTTCTAGTGATATAGAACACTTATTCACTTGGTACCTAAAATCCCCTCAAATACAAAATCCTAATTCTTGATTTTCATTTGCATTTCAGGAATTTATGGTTAATGGCTAAGATTAAAAGGTTGAGAAGGACATTAAATCGATGTATAGGATTTGATTAACCAAAAGCAATCCTTAAAAGCTCCATAAGGGTTTTCTGAAAAGCGTGCCTTGAATCAAGCTGAAGGACTTTTTTGCTTTTTATTAGTCGAAGCTTATTCTAAAGGAAGTTGTGGGCTGCTTAAGGCCTATATAAGGAGGGCATTGGGGTGCTCAATCATCCTCCAACTTATTCTGAGCTTGTGCTCTAGGGTGAAGAGCAGTTTGGAGCATTTGGAGGAAGTCTGTTGCTTATTTTTTGAAGTACTAGCTGGTGCCCATCATTTTCTTCAGACACACACCTGTGTCCTGCTGGGTTAAGTGAGTAGATGCATTATTTTTAGTCATCTTCAGTACTTGCTCCTGTACCTTATACTTCAAGTGCTGGAGATTATCTGGCTGCTGCTTATTCCACAAGAAGGTTATATTCAGTTAGGGTTTACTGCTACACTTTTCTTTCCATAATATGACTGCTCAGAAAGTCAATCCATGCACACACACACGCACACTCCATAACTCTAGGCACTAATCTTATGCTTGCGAGAAAAACACGATTTTGAGTCAAAACACAAAAAAAAAAAGAAGAAGAGGCTTTAATCAAACTAGTTAGGTACTTGGACCCTTTTACATTTGGCCAATTTTCAGATTGTATATTACTCACATTGTACTGACATTAAGTATTTATTTTTGAAGGAGCACTTTGCTGCTCTTTAGATCTTTCTTCTCTCTTGTCTATCTCATAGTCAGTTCATCTCTATTATTTGGTTCAAGGTGTGAACGTGTTGAAGGTTCTAGTGTTGGAAAAACCGGGTAACCGGCCTACCTCACTTCCAACATTTGGTATGGGAGCCTTGTG
Source organism: Ceratopteris richardii (assembly GCA_020310875.1). Lineage (NCBI taxonomy): Eukaryota > Viridiplantae > Streptophyta > Polypodiopsida > Polypodiales > Pteridaceae > Ceratopteris > Ceratopteris richardii. The sequence goes on along the minus strand of MU263110.1, from coordinate 19,842 downwards.
CAGATACATAACTGGTTGCTAAGATGAGTGATTGTAGAGACACATAACTGGTTGCTAAGATGAGTGATTGTAGAGACAGAGTGGAACAAGAAGATAATCTTGATGGAATTATAATTATCCAATGTGGAGTTTCATGATGATGATTTGCTAGCTTCCAAGGATTTGTGGAACATTGTCAATGGCAAGTATCCAAGGCGAAGATAAACTACAGAGGATGTAGGCTCTTCTTCCAAGAAGCCCTTTGTCCCAATTTTCCTAAGGAAACTCAAAAGGAAAAAGGGGAAATTGTTTCATTATTCAAAGCCCAAGGAATGCAGACTCAACCTGCTAAAGAGAAGTGGAAATGGATTCTAGAGATGCTAAAGCACTCTCACTTATTGCTATGGGTGTTAAGCGTCATATCATTCTCCTAATTTGGTCATGGAGAACCTCTTGTCAGGCTTAATCGGAGTTGGAGAATCTCTATTAAAGCGAAGACCGTGCAAGGAAGCCTTATCTTAGGAGACAATTAGCCAACACACGCATGAAAGTTGGTGAGGCAATACAATCTCATATTTTAAAGCTTAAGGACATTTGTGATGAACTTCTTAATGATGGAGAAAACATTTTGGATGAGGAGATGGTGAATACACTTATCAAATCACTTCCCTATACATACCGTTCTTATGTTTTTTTTTTTTTTCCCCCCTCTCTGTCTCTACAAGATATAGAGAAGTATAGTTTGAAGAATTGCACTTTTTGTTACCTCAAGACGAAAGTAGCAAAGGAGTTTGGAAGTGAATGACGAGGCGATGGTATCATTATCCAAAGGAAAAAGGAGACTATCAAGGTGGATGGAAAAAAAATGAAGGATGCAAGAAGGAATGTAAGTCATCTACTTCTAAGTTTTCTATTATATTTCTAAAACTCTACTTCAACTACCTCATTCACACCCAAGGAGAAATCTACTTCATCCACATCCACAACTAAGAAGGATATATGTCATTATTGCAAGAAATGTCATTATATTGCGAATTGCAAAAAGAGGATTTCTAATGAAAATAAAAGAGCATAATGTAGTAATCTTGAATAGGTATCATAAGCTAAATCTTTTTGAAATGAAGCATCTTTTGTATCATGGTGCCTAGAAAGGGTGTTTTTGGGTTTGGAAATGGTTAGACCATTTTTGGAAAATGGGATTGCCTGAAAGTTACTGAAATGGTGTTGATATTGATGATGTAGGTACCTATAAAAAAAATCATTCCAATGTCTAGAAAAACACATAAGGCTTTTGACATGAAGAGCACTTCATACCAAAATGAAGGAGAACCCAAAAGGTTTCCCCATATACCCTTCTAATCCAAATATTTGCATGGAAGGATAGAGATAGGAAAAGCAAAAGATAAAGTACAGACTTAAACATACCTGCTCAACTCTCTAGGTTTGCAAGGCTTATCAAGTATCAGTCATATGCTTTGATCTACACCTATCCACAAAGAATTCTTGGGATACACTTACAACTTTATATTAGGTAAGAAATGAGGCTCACATTGCTTAGTTCTGAAAATAATTGGGGAGTGAGCATATGAAAGAAGGAGATTATATCTGTAATTTATTTGACAAAGATCAAAGACTTGAAAGAGCAATTGATTTTTACTTATGAATCTTGCCTATTTACGTGTGCAGACTCTTTTTGATGGTATTCTAGATTCATATCATAGTTTTGCCTTTACTCGTGGATTGATGATTGAATCTTCTAGGTAGATCAAGTCAATGATGAATGTTGTAGATCAAGCTTTCTTACCTAGTTAGAGGATAAAATTAAATGGAGCGCATCTACTAATAAGCAACTAATGATTCAACATGTTTAGTTTAAGATTCTCAAGCTATCTCATATGCTAAGCTTTGGCATGCATGCTTTAGTCATCTGAATTGCTATTTTGCATGTGGACAAGACTAAAATGGTGTTCTTTGCCCAAACTTGAAGCAACTTGTAAACATGTATGTGAATCCAAATTAGAATGTTATGCAATGGTTGTCCCTAGTCTGTGATGAGAATGAGCCTGTTTCTGTTGAAGCAATATAGAATTTAGAAAATTGGATGGTTACTATGCAATCAGAATATTATGCTATTATGAAGAATGGTACTTGGTCTTTATGTGATTTGTCTCCAGGTAAAATGGCCATTAGCACTAAATGGGTATACAAGTTGAAATGTAAGCTTGATGGAACAATGGATATGTATAACACTAGGCTTGCGAAATGTAATGCTCAAGAGAAGCATTGATTTTGATAAGAACTTTACTCCCACATGTTGGTTGAGCATTGTTTGTAGCATTTGTTCACTTGCAACTCATCACGGTTGGAATGTATATCAAATGGATTAAAACTACACTTCTAAATGGTGATTTACATTAAGAACAACATTGTTTGTAGCATTTGTTCACTTGCAGCTCATCACGGTTGGAATGTATATCAAATGGACATTAAAACTGCACTTCTAAATGGTGATTTACATTAAGAACTGTATGTATTTGAGCTCTTAGGTTTTGTACAAAAAGGCATGAAAACAATGTGTGCATGTTGATAAAGGCATTATATGGTTTGAAGCAAGGATCACGTTCTTGGTATGAGAAGATACATGCCTACTTGCTTACACATGGTTTGAAAAGTCCAGTTGAGAGCATCTTAGATGTTAAGTGTGCAGGTGTAGTTCTGATCATTGTTTCTCAGCTATCTTAGATGTTAAGTGTGAAGATGTAGTTCTGATCATTGTTTTATATATTGTTGAGATATTGCTTAGTGGTAGTAATGAGGAGCATATTGTTGAATGAAAAACTGGTTTGCATGCCTCTTTTGAGATGTGAGATTTGGGGCATTTGCATCATTATTTGGGCATTGCATGTATGTAAGTTGATGGGGAGTAGCTTTGTGTCAAATAAAATATATTAAAACATTATTGCAGTGTTTTGGAATTGAAGATTGCAAACCTATTTCCACTCCCATGGAAAGAGGCTTATGATTGAGTCTTCATGATGTTGGAGATGCATTTGATGTTGTTCTCTATCAACAAGTGTTGATGCTTGATTTACTTATGCATAACTCGACTTGATAGTTGATTTGCTGTCTCTTAGATGAGCATGTTTATGCATTGTCCAAGTATCAAACATTGGAAGGTGGATAAGTGCACCTTTCGTTACTTGAGTAGTACCCCTACTTGGATTGTTTAATTCCAAGGGAATAATTATTGCTAGATTCACATGTTTTTTTTTTTTTACTAAGACTGGGCTAGTTGCTACGTCACTCATGTGCTCAATAGTGTTTTTTGTTTCATGCTTGGTAGCCCATCGATATCTTGGTTGAGCAAGGAGCCTACTATAGCCACTTCTAGTTGTGAGATTCAATATAGGGTAACTTGCACAAGGACTCTTGAGTGCATGTTGTTTAGGTGCCTTTTGGTGGATTTGGGTATTGGTTAGTCTTTTTCCACCCCCATCTTCACTAATAATGAAGCGCATTGGCAGTTGCAAGGAACCCTATGTTCCATGTTTCCACATTGAGGTGTGTTATCATTATGTTAGGGAGGTTCTCTGGTGGGGAGATCATTTTGGCTAATGTACCCATAGGAGAATGTTGTAGACCTTTTCATGAAGGCTTTTCCTAGGGAGAAGTTTAAAGCTTTTTGCAAAGGTTTGGGCTTACTTCCATTTGTGGATTGATCTCTTTCCACATAGTTTAACACTTCCTTATACATGAGTGGAAGCTCCTTGTTCACTCCATCACTCCTAGGGGGGATTTGTGTTGATATATTCTGGTAATGGTGTGTGTAAACACACTTTGGCCCATCGAGGAACCTTTTTTGTCTTTAAGAGGTTTTGGTAGTCATGTATGTGAACACACTTGCGATTGTCGGGGCACTTTTTTTCCTATTTAGGAGGTTCATCTTTGTACATTCACTTGGTAATACATTTTGTATTGTGTTTTTGTCGAAGCTTCTTCCTTGTGTTGTTCGTGTGCTTTTGCAAACCTTAATCTCCAACAATAATTTGTCTCTCATATATATTCAGGTTACCAATTATTTCCACTTATCATTTTCTTTGAGATTGTTGAGCGTGTAGCCAACAAGGTGATGATCCTTGGACCATTCAATTACAATCTCGTTGGATTTTCACATATTTGGTTTGTAGTCTAGCTTTTGTTTGTGTCATATAATCAGTTTTGGAACATTTTGAAAGAGAAAGAGGATGACTCTCTTATCCCTCTCATTGCACTCATTGAAGTTCCTTATTTCTTGATCACTTGGTATGGATGTGGTGGCCTGAATTCACCTACTAAAATTTGCCAAAAATTCCTCCTTATTAAGTACTGCTTTATTCTAAACCACCAAGGTTGGTAGTTGTTCCTTTTTAACTTCTTAAATTCATATGAAAACTCAACCACTATTTTCTCCTTATTGAGCAACTAGGGATATGAATAAGAGTGGAAAATGATAAGGAATAAATATTAACTCCTTACACTTGACTCATAATTGTGATTAGATAACCTCCTTTTAAGTGCTCAAACTTATCTTAAACGTTGTTTTCTTTAGCTTTGTTCTTCCATTTATGAGGTTTTCCCTAGAGTTAGATAGGTCCTTGAGGTCTTGTTTAAACACAATGAGTGCTTTGATACCAAATGTGGGGAATTTGTGAATCACAACATGAGAAACATCGGGTCCTCTTAGCATCAACTCTTCATTTCATTGACTATATAGAATACCATTCCATAGCCTAATGAGAATTTAGAGATGATTCTAGAATTAAATGGTGCTAAGAAAAGATAAGCATAATAGAAAATCCATGTCACAAAAAAAACTCTTATACCAAGTTGTGAATGATTAGAAAAATAGATTATTCAATCTTTGATAAATTTTTGCCTATGCTTATTGGTAGATTCATGCAATGTCTACCATTGTAGAGATATAGCAAAGGGGGTGCTTAGTTAAGCTAGATGCTTATGTTAAAGTGATAGTTCCATGTACCATACTGTTAATAATGAAACCTTAGTCTCTCATTTGTGCATTCAAATGTTTGTCTTTTATAACAAATCAAAGCAAGATACGTAGTCAATTAGTCTATATAAAAATCTTATAATTGTGCTTTAGTTAACAAATTATTCTTTCATTGAGATGTTATATTTGACATGCCTCATGAAAATATTCCTTTTAAATGGTGCAAGGTTGCTTGAATAGTGTTGAAGTGCATCAAGTTTTGTTCGCATGATTGAGCTTGCACTTCATTGGATCTGTAGCAGAATTTTGTTTCAGCCTATTGTTTGATGATGAAAATAAATATTAATGGCTTATAATATTAAGAGCTTATTTGTATGCTTGTTCCACATATAGATATAAATATCAGAAGATGTGTTTGGATTAGACATGATAGATCTATAGTAAGATGTAGGAATATACAAGGTGTGTGTTTCCCATATGTTTATGAAAAGGACTAGCATGGGAGATTTTCTCATGAAAATCATATCCTCGTTTTTAGAAAATTCAAAGCACATACTCATTTCAAGGAGAGAAGGCAAACTAGGAAGGTGGGAGGGATAGTATTAGAAAAAGGAATCATTAGAAACTATTGAATGGTTTAGATGGGGATCATTAGAGGCTTAGATAAATCCATTCAAAGGGGAATAAAGATAGAAGCACATAAAACTTTCAAAGAGGCTATTGAATATACATAAATACTAAAGGCAACATACACATGCAAATGAAACCACGACTAGAGACTTTATGTACAACTATATCTAAGAGAAAATAAATTATAAGGAAAAAGCTTATAGTTCAAGGAGAAAAAAATAAGAAAGGTTGTTTTCTGATGTGTTTATTGGAATCATGCCCAATGGAACCATCCATAGAGAAGAAATATGGTACTAGAATGCTTTAGTTACATGAACATGTTGAATAATCTTGAGATTTACCTAATTTTTAACTAACTTAGTTGAATTGATAAAAGGAAAATGTGAGGATGATCCAAGATAAATGTAAGCATTGAAGATTATTAAAAGCAAAGGACTGTTTTTAAATCAATACACTTATTGAATTGGAGTTTTATAAAATTCAACATGATTATTTACTTTATAAAGGAAAAGAATGTGCACCACACGATGGTGTTTTGAGAAGAAACGTCTTATATGTATTTCATGATGGTCCACGTGTAGGACATCTTAGAATCCTTGATGTCTATAAGTTAATCAGATAGGAATTTTATTTTCGAGATTTTCACAAATACGTGAATGACTATGAATATAAATGAACTAATTATCAAGTTGGTAAGGACTTAGAATTGATAGTTTAACGGATCCACTTGAGGCTCTTTAAACCAATGCTATGGCTTGTTTCATCTTCAAGTGTAGAAAAGCCTTATTCATGAATTTGTTTCTATGTGTGATTCCCAAAGAACTACTGCAATGTGATCGAGTCTGGTTTCTAAAGTTGTATCCTTGTGGAACAAATTTCATTTTCTTGGTCCATATCAATAGATGCTTTTTCACAAGTTCCTCATGGTGCTATTCATGCTTATTCATATGGGTGTACATCAAAGACTGACATCATAGGATGATATGATCCATTGAGGAAAGTGAGAACCAACATTTCCTCATGGACTATTAATATTGTCTAAGTCATCATTTCACAATGAAGGACAAAACATAAGATGTTTATTATGAGTTTCTTTCCTTATCTTAACCTATTCTTCAATTTTCTCCCTTCAGTCCTTTGAATATCTTTGCAAGGTGTTAGAAATTATCATGTTTCACTACACATCCTTGTAGAGCATTGAATCCTAAATGTATGAGACAATGTTGTTAATCAGTGCTGATGTTAAACTTGAAAATGCTTGTCTTGGATCTCTCTTTTTTCTATCATAGGACTGTATCCCAAGATAATTTTATTGCTTTAGTTCGACTACAATATTAGCCTGAGAAACCTCCTTGAGAGTGGCAAGAAGATAGTCAATTACATCCTCTCTCAAATGATGAAACATTTTGATCATACTTTGGACAAGATATGTCCCATTCTCAATGACATGAAGATTACTTGGATCTTCAATAGAGACTTGGGGAAGACACAAATCCTTTCAAGATGTGCAAGGATAGTGAAGGTAATTATTACTTTGTCTTGTCTTGTACGTGCAACAATGCAATCAAAACAATCCAAAATGAGCTTGGCTTGTTTGTAAGACAATTGGTCAAGAAAGATATGAGGATCAAGAAATACTTAGAAAATAGGAAGGAAGAGGTCTCTGTCTACCTTTTGGGTCTTTAATCATTTTTCTCTGTTTCTCATCTTGCACCCTAATTTCTCACTTCCCCATTTTTTCTATGTAAGATTCCATTTTGGCTAAAGCTCCCCCTCACCCATATCTCTCCTTTTATGGAAATTTTCTTGCTTTCTTATATCATCTATGAGATTACTCTTGCCAAGCTTGTCCTAAAATGGCTATCTTTGAATTCTGGCATTCACAATGCCATACAAGATTTAAAGAAATGATGCGATGGTTCCTTTAAGGACTACTAGTAAGATTTGTTGCATGATATTGGTGATCCTATCGCACCATCAGATGTAGGTGCCCACATAATTAGTGCTCTATAGGCAAGGTTTGTATGCTGAAGCTTTTTTGTCATCTTGCATTTGAGAAATCTTATTTGATTTTTTAAAGGCTCTTATACCGTCTCAACTCTTTTGAGCATCATACCATCAATCCCATAATATAACATATGGATCCAAAAGCGAGGTAAGTTCTTGATTGTTTTTATTCTTTTTAACATTGATCTTAATTTTACCTTTGAAGTGATCATCAACGACAACAATGAATATGGACGCCACTCTATCTGCTTATGCATGTGCTTGCACTTAGCTTAAAACAAATGGCATGGTTATGATCATAACCATGCACATGAATGGATGCATATATCAAAATATCATTGTCCCTAATTTAGCACTCAATTATGAGATTTTTAATGTGATTTCACTCTCTTAGTAGGATCCCTTGATGTTGCCTCCTTTGCTTCAAAAAGGTTAAAAATTCAATACATTTTTGATAATCCACATAGGCTATTCCTTGTCTTGAATACTATTGTATACCCATTTTCGATCAATATTTCATTTACTTTCCTTATATTAAGGTGCACTCTTGAAAATAGTTTCTCTTATAAATTCATGTACTACTTTTTAAATTGAGCTATTGATGATGTGCCTTCCTTAGTATGTGAGGTTAAGAAAGTATGTACCTCTATCACTTATAATTTTAATTGGGAGCCAAACTTTGTGAAAATATGTTCAAAAAAGAATTCAATGGTGGTTCATGCATCATTCGGTCTTTTTTCTTTAGCCTCTATCCATTTTTTTCACAAGGAAGGAGATAAGGAAGAGAGCTCACTCACACACTCACACTCAAAGAGTAGCACACACATAGATTGAGGTAAGGACTTCTTCTATTACATAAAAGGAATGTACAAGAATGACCTAAAACAACCATACAACTAGTAAAATATATAGAGAACAGTACATAAGGAAAATCATAATGTGCAAGAATGCATGAGTTGGCAAGAAGCAAATGTGCCATCACTCTTGGTATATAAACTAGTAAAGCTCAATGAAGTATCCCTAATAGATACATGCATGACCATTAAACGTGTCAGAGAAATGAAAAAGTGATATGTGTCATCTTAGATCATCACATGTTGAGCTTGATATCTCAGCACTTCCCCTGAAGCTCAACGTCATGACTCGTAATCCAACCATCTTCCAAAACTTCATCAACTTCTCAACTCCAAGTGCTTTCATGAAAATATCAGCAACCTGCTCATCTGTCCTCACATAAACAAGATCAATCACCTACTAATACGTTTTCCTAGATGAAATAATAATGCACCTTGATATGATTTGTTCTAGCATGAAAAATAGGTTCCATGCTAACTGTATGCTACTAAGATTATCACAATAGATGATGATAGGCTTTTGCACTTCCACACCTAAATCTCCAAGTAGCATCTATAGCCATGATGCTTCACATGGTGCCATTGCAGCAACTCTAATGCTTAGCCTTTGTACTCAACGAAGCAACAATGGGTTGCTTTTTACTGCTCCATGTAATAGGTGCACTTCCAAGCGAGAATAGAACCACTAGTAGATCTTCTATCTAGAATACTACTAGCCCAATCTGCATTAGTGTATCCATGAATCTACAATTCTGCACTAACTTCATAAAACAATGCATAAGACAAAGTAGCACTTATATATCGTAGAGTGCTTCTCAAAGCATCTAAGTGTGGTTTCTTGGAACCTACATAAATTGACTTTCAATTCCAAAAGTGTAGCTTAGATCATATCTTGTGATTGTGAGATATATCAAAGTTCCCACAATATTATTATACATAGTAGCATTTTTCAATGCTTCACCCGATGTAGTATCCAACTTCAATTTTTGATCTAATGGCATAGAAATTGGCTTGCAATCAGCCATACCATACCTTTACAACATACCTAAGGCATATTGCCTGTGTGACATCCATATACCTGTTTCTGTATGTATAAACTCAATGCCCAAGAAATAGAGCACACCAAGATCTTTCATGTCAAATTCTTGCATGATTTGCTTTACCTCTTTGATGCTTTCATCATTATCACCACCTACAACCAATCAACATAAATATCCACAATCATGTTCCATCATCACCCTTGCATATAGTGAATGATCTGCATCACACATAGAAAACCAAATGGTGGTTAAAAATTCAACAATCCTTGCATGCCAAGCACGACAGGCTTGTTTAAGCCCATGCAAAGCCTTTTAAAACCTGCAAACATATTCTGGGTGCTTTGAATCCTCATATCCTTGTGGCTGATCCATGTATACTTCTTCCTACAACTCACCATGTAAGAAGGCATTCTTCACATCCATCTGATGCAAAGTCCATACTTTTGTTGTGTTAATGCAACAAGTACACTAACATTAGACATTGTAACTATAGGGTTGAACGTTTCCTCATAATCAATGCCATATGTTTGTGCATATCCTTTGCTACCAATCGTGCTTTATATATGCCTATTGCTATGAGTAGCATTGTGCTTTACCTTGTAAACCGACTTACAACCTATAGATTTCTTTCCTTGCAGCAATGGAGCCAACTTCCATGTTTCATTTCCATAAAGTGGAGCCATCTCCTCATCCACAGATTTCCCCCAGTGTGCATTTCCAGTTGCATCTTCAAAACAAGAAGGTTGAACATCTTGTGTTACCTTGGTCATGTAGGCACAATGATGAGCCATGTAACTATAATATGTCAATCGTTGCATTGAATTTCACATCCTCATATATCTTCTTGGTCTTGGGTCACTTCTCCTTGTATCATCTGCATGTGCCTTTCTTACTCCTAGAGACTTCACAGAAGTGTCCAAGTTTACTACAATTCCAACATCGCTTAGTGTCATTACCTGAATCATTTCTTTGGAAATTTAAGTGGCCTCCTTGGTTCCCCTTGGCTCCAAACTATCCTCTACCTACCATTTTGATGTTGACCTTGTTCTTGGTTACTATTTCCTCTTCCACTTTCGAAACCTCTACCTCTACCTCTTCCTTTGTCAAAGTAGAATACTTGCTCAGAACTAGGTTTTCCTTGGGATTTTGAATCCTCACCAAGATTCTTCTCTTCAATAATCAGCATGGACACCAGATCAACAAAATTCAAAATATTTTCCTCGGTCTACATAGAAGTTCTAAACTACTTATATGCAACTCCTAAACCACGAAGGCACACTTCCACCTTATCATCATCATCTATATTCACGACAATAGATGCAAGTGACTCACATATGATTTTGATTTTCAGGGCATAATCACTTCCCTACATGCCCTTCTTCTCGAGTGTATGGAGGTCGTTCTTGAGTTGCAATTTCCATGCCTTTGTATTGGTCTCATATAATGTGACCAAACTACTCCAAGCCTCTTTTGAAGTCTTGGCATCTTGTATGTGCCCAATCATGCTATCTTGTATGCTAACAAATAGCCAATAAATTACCTTTTATGCTCCTTGGTTTTATTCTTCATATGCTCTTAACTAGTCCGTAGTCTGATTCCTCTCTAGTAATTACGGTGCATTTTTGTTCTTTCCTTTGATGTACTTCCAATAGTCTTTTTCGATAAGGAAATTCATCATTTTGAATCTCCAAGCATGGACGTTGTTCTCTAGCTTATCGCTCATGAGCTGACTCATTTCATCTGCACTTGCCATTTCTGCAGCAATTTGCAACATTACAAAAATACGAGAAGCAGTACCTCTGCTTCAATGCTGTCACACTATGACATGACAATTTGATCTCTGAAAAACATAGTTTTCGTGTGCCAGTGGTATACAAAATCACTTGGAATTCTGGATCTGAAATATTTGGGTGCTGCCAAAAAAATGCAACTTATAGTTTTACAATTGATTTGATTTTTATGTGGGTGCCACCTTCTCGACTTGAAACAAAGATCAAGATGACTCCAAAACAAAAATCTAAGCAACATGAATGACTCTAAAGGAAGAACTCTTAAAAATATTTTGACACTTTCTACCTTCACACCAATTTTCGTACCAATATGAGATTGTTTGTGAATCATGCTTTCTCCATGCTTTCTCATGCACTCTTCGCTGTTGGCATCCTCCATGAGATCTCTATAGCCATACTCGCTCTAATACCATGTCACAAGGAAGATAAGGAAGAGAGCTCACTCACACACTTTCATACTCAAAGAGAGGCACACACACAAATTGAGACAAGGAAGAATGATCTTCTTTTTCTTCTTCTTCTATTATATAAAAGGAATGTACAAGAATGACCTAAAACAACAATACAACTAGTGAAATATATAAAGAACAGTACATAAAGAAATCCTAGTGTCAACGAATGAGTGAATTGGAAAGAAATAAATGTACCATCACTCTTGATAGATAAATTTAGTAAATCTCAATGAAGTATCCTTGACATATATCGGTGCCGCTATACATGTCAGGAAAAGTGATACGTGTCATCATAGATAATCACATTTTGAGATTGAGTAATATGTGGCCACAATGACATATTCAGCATGGGAGTCTCTTGTTAGTGGGTTGATAAAATCAATAGCACACTAGGAAAAAGCTTTACTTCATATTATTGGCCTTAGAGGCAGGAAATCATGCAATGGGTACTTTGTCTCTAGGCATATGGCACATGGTTTCACATATTTTGCATCCATGTGGAGTGTTGGCCACCAAAGCCAACAAATAATATCTTATCCTTGTTGCAAGAGCAAAGTGTTGTGCTATCACTCTCACATAGCTACTACAAGAAAAGACAAGTACTTATTGTGGAATCAATCCACGAAAGGAAGTAAGCCCAAAGATTTTCAGAAAGCTTCAAAGTTCTCCCCATGCAGAACCTTTGTGAAAAGGTTTGCAATGTTCTCCTATGTGGGCACATATGCCAAACTCATCTCTCCACCAGAGAACCTCTCCATGACATAATGATAGTGCAACTCAATGTGCTTACTGTTGTCACGAGGAAGGGATAAGGAAGAGAGCTCACACACACACTCTCACTCTCAAGGAGAAGCACACACACATATTGAGGCGAGGAAGAATGATCTTCTTCTTCTTCTTCTATTACATAAAACGAATGTACAAGAATGACCTAAAAACAAGAATACAACAAGTGCAATATATAAAGATCAGTACATAAGGAAAAACCTAATGTCCGCGAATGAGTGAGCTGGCAAGGAACAATGTTCCATCACTCTCGGTAGATAAATCTAATAAAGCTCAATGAAGTATCCCTGACATATACCGGTGTGACCACTATACATGTCAGAGAAATGAAAAACTGGTATCTGTCATCCTAGATCATCACATGTTGAGCTTGATATCTCAACACTCCCCCTCAAGCTCAACGCCATATCCTATAATCCAAGCATCTCCCGAAACTTCTCCAACTTCTCATCTCCAAGTGTTTTGGTGAAATATAAGCAACCTGCTCATCTGTTCTCACATAAACAAGATCAATATCACCTGCTAATACCTTCTCTCTGATGAAGTGATAATGTACCTTGATATGCTTTGTTCTAGCATGGAAAACAGGGTTCCGTGCTAATTGTATGCTGCTAAGATTTTCACAATAGATAGTGATATGCTTTTGTGTTGATATATTCAGGTAGTGATGTGTGTGAACAGTCTAGGACCACCGGGGCACTTTTTTCCCTCTTTAGGAGGTTTTTTTCCCTCCGCTTGTATATATGCCTATTGCCCTAATGGGCTACTTATCTTTGTATATTCTCTAGTAATTCAGTATGTGTGTTGTGCTCCATGCTTCTTCTTCTTCCTCGTGTTGTTCGTGTGCTTTCGCAGACGTCTAAGTCCAACAATTGGTATCAGCATGTCCTCGCTTCATCTAGGGTGCCGTTGACACTCCTCCAATTGCAGTCTCAGAATCGCATGAATTTTGGTGAGCATACTCAGCGTGTTTCCGAGATCTAAGCTCGTTTCGGCCTCCGAACACACTATTGCAATGCTTGGGCAGGCTATTTTGTCTTTTTGTACGAAAGGTATATACCAGTTTCTGTTCGCCAGTATAAGCGTGTTGAAGTCTGCTACAGGTCTAGCAGAAATCATCTGGGCAGTTCTGTTCAACTTTTTGAGATACAGTCAATTTTTTGCATCAAGGTATTTTAGTCACCGGCCATGGCTGAAAGCATTGATGTATTCCGTATGTTGGCTGATGAGGATAAGTTGGATGGTACCAACTACCCGTTATGGGCTTATATGATGCAACATGTGTTGGTTGCAAAAGGACTATGGAACATTGTGCAGGGTGTCGAAAAACGTCCTATCACACCTGCAACTGTTACAACAGCAGGTACTAAAGCTGATGTAGAAGGTGTCAAAGATGATGATATTCTGCTATTCCTGTTCGTGCTGCGGTTTCTACTGCACCTACTGCAGAGCAGATTCGTTGGATGGCAGAGATGCCCAGGCACATGCATTGATAGCTTGTCTGTCAAACATGCCATTATTCCTCACATTCGCTCTTGCAGAATAGCTAAGGATGCTTGGGATACACTTACCACATTGTACCAAGCTAGGAATGAGGCTCGTGTTGCTTACCTCCGAAAACAATTGGAGAGTGAGCACATGAATGAAGGTGATTCTATGGACAGTTTCCTAATGAAGATCAAAGACTTGAAGGAACAGTTGATTTCTGCTGATGAGGTTATACCAGATAGCTCACTTGTGCAGACCAATATGAATGGTCTTCCTGATTCATATCAGAGTTTTGCTTCTACTCTTCGGTTTGATGAAAAGTCAATCCGAATGCCTTATCATTTGAGGAGTTAGTCTCTGTTCGGTTGTAGGAATATCAGTCCAGGCAAAATAGCTCCATTATGCGAGTTGCAGATCAAGCTTTCCTGACTAGTCAGAAGGGCAAAGGAAAATGGAGCTCTTCAACTAGTAAGCAGAAATCTGCTAATTCTGCATATTCGAAGAAGGAATAAAGATGAGAAGAAATCAGAAAAGCAGAAATTGTTTTGTAAGTAATGTAAAGGGAATGATCATATCATAAAGAATTGTCCAAAACTGGATGCTAAAGAGGCAAAGAAGAAAGAGGCTGGAATGGTTGTTGCAGAGGCCTCTACACCAAAAACAGAGTCTGCTAATCTTGTGAAGGAAGAAGAATGGGCATTACTACTGTCTGCAGTTTTGACCCATCTTCTCATGAGCAGTGCATGTCTACAGTAGACTCAGATGTTTGGTATTTTGACAGTGGGGGACCAAACATATTACCTTGGAGTGCAGTTTCTTCTCTTCATTCGAGCCTGCCCCTACAGGGAGTACTGTTACATGCACCAACAACTTCTCTTATCTGTTATGGGAGTTGGTAAGATCATTTTGATATTGCTGATGGTAGTTCTTTCACTTTGTCAGATGCTTTATTTGTGCCAGGGATCAAGAAGAACCTGTTATCAGTTTTTCTGCATTAGCCAAGATTGGCTTGGTTGTGAAATTTGTTGATGACAGGTGTACAGTTCATGATCTGTCAAATGGCGATGCGATTATTGCTTATGGCATTTTATGTCGTGGGTTGTATAAGCTCATAGACTGTGAAAGATCAATAAATGATTTGGCATGTGGAGTAAATGGTTCTCAGGCTATGTCAGATGCAAAGCTTTGGCATGCACGCTTTGATTATCTGAATTTTGCTAGTTTGCTACGCCTGCAGAATCTAAAATGGTGTCCTCAAACTTGAGGCACCTGGAAAACATGTTGGTGAAGGCCGTATTTTGGGCAAAATGTAGCGTTCGTCCTTTCCAAAAGATGTTCAATTCAGGCTACTTAGAAATTGCAGCTTGTACATAGCGATGTTTGTGGTCCTATGCAGACACCTTCTTTTGGGAATTATCTTTACTTCATGACTTTCACTGATTATTTTTCTAGGCATGCATGGGTATATCCATTGAAGGCAAAGTCGGAAGTGTTCATATGCTTCAAACAGTTTTGGGTTTTGGCTGAAAATCTGTCAGCATGTAAAATGGGCACCCGCCATTTTGATCAAGGGGGGGAATATTTTCTTCTGATTTAATGCATTTTTGGCTGAACGTGGGATAAACACCAGTGTGCAGTGCCGTATACACCTCAAAAGAATGGAGTTGCTGAACGAAATAACAGGTCACTCATGGATGGCGAGGTGTATGATCAAGAGTCAGGCTTTACCACATAGTTTCTGGCTTGAGGCTGTCATGTGTGCAGCATATGTACTGAACATGTGTCCCACTGTTTTCGGTTGTTTGGCATATGCATTAGTGCCTGAACAACATCGCAGGAAATCGGATGATAAAGCAGTAAAATGTATTTTTTTGTTGGGTACAGTTCTGAAAGTAAAGGCTATCGTCTGTATCATCCATATATTAAACGCATTCTGGTTAGCCCTGATGTTGTTTTTTGTGGAGGATGCTATTCAGCCATTGCTTTCATATACTAAGGAGACATCTGTTAGTTTCCAAAGACATGTATGATACTTTGCTGCCTCTTTTTACAGGTGGATAGTCTAGTGCTCGTCCTAATGAGGCAACTTCTCAGCCTTTGCAGGTTCATGTGATGATGCAGATAATTCCATTTCTGATGCAGATTTACATGATGCACTTATTGATGAGAGTTGATATTGAGTAGGCAAGAACTATGCCAGAATGGCTAGTGCAGACCTTGCGTGATAGCAAATTAGATGCACCCTCTCTCATATCCTTCTTGATCAGGCCTTCATAGTGCCTCTTTTGCATGAGATTTCTATGCTATGGCTGCATCTAGTCTATGTGATGAGACTGAGCCTGTTTTGTTTGATGAAGCACAAAATTCAGAAAATTGGATGGCTGCTATGCAATATGAATATGATGCAATAATGAAGAATGATACTTTGTCTTTATGTGACTTGCCTCCTGGAAAGAAGGCCATTGGCACTAAGTGGGTATACAAGCTAAAGCATAAACCTCATGGTACACTTGACAGGTATAAGGCTAGGCTTGTTGCAAAGGATTATGCACAGGAGCTATTGATTTTGATGAGACCTTTGCACCTACATGCCATATGACTACTGTTCGGAGCATCTGTGCACTTGCAGCCCATCATGGTTGGAATGTACATCAATTGGACATTAAAACAATATTTCTTAATGGTGACTTGCATGAAGAAGTGTATGTTTTTCAGCCCCGTGGCTTTGTGTAGAAAGGGCATGAAAACCAGGTGTGCAGGTTAAAGAAGGCATTATATGGTTTAAAGCAAGCCCCACGTGCTTGGTATGAGAAGATACATGCCTATGTGATTGCACATGGTTTTGAGAATAGTCCAACTGAAAGCACCTTATATGTTAACCATGCTAATGATGTGCTTCTGATCATTGTTGTCTATGTTGACGACATGCTACTCACTGGTCCTATTGAGAAGCATATTGCTGATTTTAAGGCTGATTTTCATGCCTCATTTGAGATGCATGATTTGGGGCATTTGCATCATTATTTGGGCATTCAATTTATGCACGTTGATGGTGGAATGGCTTTGTGTCAAACGAAATATATTGACACATTATTGCAGCGTTTTGGCCTTGAAGACTGTAAGCCTATTGCCACTCCTATGGAGACATGTTTACGATTGAGACTTCATGATGCTGGAGATGCATTTGATGTTGTTCTCTATCAGCAGGCTACTGGATGCTTGATTTACTTATGCATTACTCGGTCAGATATTCAGTTTGCTATCTCATAGATGAGCAGGTTTATGCATTGCCCAGGAGTCAAGCATTGGTAGGTGGTTAAGCGTATCTTTCGCTACTTGAGTGGTACTCGGCTACTTGGGTTGTTTTATCCCAAGGGGGGATCACTACTTCCAGATTTGCATGCTTTTTCTAACTCTGATTGGGCTAGTTGCTATGACATTCGTGTGAAGAGAGATGGTGGATGCAATCCAAAGATGAGTAGGTGCTAGTACAACCAGCTTCGCACCAGCCAACTGAGACTTCAGAGTTGATTAGTAGACCCTTTGAGATTCCTAAATCCACCAAAATATCAGCCAAGTACTTTGGAACATGTATCCCAAAAGTTTAAGTCAAGACAGACTAGTTGTGAAATGACTAGCTCCCAAAACTTGCTATTTTGGACATACACTTGCTGGAAAAAATGAACAGTGCTCTCAACGTGGTAGGAATTAGATAAATTACTTTTGGGCATATCAAATAGACTTAGCAAGCCTCCCAATCCAAGTTAAAACACTTCAAATGATGGACTGAGCACTGAGAAGAAGATTCATCAATTTCTGGAACATGCCCACCATTCTCGGGGCTCTGCAGAGATAGACTAGTGAGTAGTAAAATACAGATATCTCCAAAACTGTAATCCAATGACCTTGAAAATTTATATGCAGAAAGAGGACAGTAAGAGCTATTCAATGCACATTAAACGACTAAAACGGTGATTAGAACTCGAGATATGACCTTCTAAAGTCATTGTTCTGAGTGAGTATAGCAGAGAACAAAACAGAGAAGTAGATAATGACAAATGTATAGATTCACATATGATTACAACCACATTGGCAATGAATCTTTGCACAATGGGAGTATAATGATAGAGCTATGGAGTACGCTCTTCAATCTCTACAAAATGACTTGAAGTGGTCACGTACAAGGCTTGCTAATCGCCTCTTCCTTCTTGCTCTTTTTATAGCTATTCTTGGAGGGAGTTTTGAATTCGAATTCGAATGGCTCCACCTGAAAGTGATCCCCAAAGCTAGGATATTCCCTCAGCTCAAAAACTCGTGGTTTGTTAGGTAGTTAGACCCACGAATTTCTTTTACATCATGGATGAGGTAAGCCATCTTTTTCCTATTTCCTTTTTCAATTACAAGAGATAAAAATGAACTCTTTTACAAGAGGTGTTCACATGACTACACATGTGACTTACAAATGAGCATAATATCAAGCATATCAAGCATGTAGGCTTGGGTAAAATGCACCAACAGCTCCCCCTCAAGCCTAACATGCTTGGCCTCCAAATAAGTCTTCAATTGTCCTTGATTTCCTGCAAGCCAATCATCAACTTGAATCTACTTAACTTTGTACCATCAAGAGCTTTAGTCAACATGTCTGCACATTGCATCTCTGTAGAGACATAGGATAGTTGAATATCCTTGCTCATTAGCTTCTCCCTTACATAATGGTAGTGGACTTCAATATGCTTGGTTCTAGCATGGTATACCGGATTAGCTGCTAGATGTAGTGAGCTTGTGTTGTCACAAAAAATGTGAGGTGTTGAATGAAGTCCAAGATCTATGTACAAAGACTTTAACCACATGATTCTTGAGTTGCATTAGCCAAACCTCTATATTCCGCTTCAGTAGAAGATAATGCCACGGTTGGTTGCTTCTTCGATGACCAAGAAATGATTTTTGAACCTGCAAATGATATATACCCGGATGTGCTTCTTCTATCATCTCTAGATCCAGCCCAGTCTGCATCTGAGTAGACCTTTAGCTCAATATCTGAAGTATATGAATAGAACAAACCTTCATTCATGGTCCCCTTTAGGTACTTGAGGACTCTCTTGGCTGCTTCCATATGTGGTCTTCTCGGCTTATGCATAAACTGACTCAATATGCTAACACTATAACATATATCCACCCTTGTGAGAGTTGCATAATTCAAACTTCCAACCAAGCTTTGATAGCTTGTGATGTCTTCAATTGGCTCTCCTTCATAAGCATTAAGCTTATGATTTTGCTCCATAGGTCTACCTGCACACTCGGTATTTTCCATCTTGAATTTGACGAGCATGTCATGCACATACTTCCTTTGTGTGATGTATATACCTGATTCTGTGTAGATTAACTCCAATCCAAGAAAATAAGTGAGTGGTCCGAGGTCACTTATTTTGAACTCCTCTTCATTTGACTCTTTACTTGTTTGATTCCTTCAAGATCATTGCCTATGATAATAATATCATCAACATACACACATAAATAGATCACTTCAGATCCATTCCTCTTTATGAACAAAGAGGTATCCGCTTTGCTAGCTTTGAATCCTTGGTCCTGCAAATAAGTCACCAATATGAAACTCCAAGCTCTTGGAGCTTGCTTCAATCCATACAAAGCTTTCTTTAGTTTGCATACATATTTAGGATGATGTTCATCCTCATATTCAGGAGGTTGTGCCATATACACTTCCTCAGAAATCCATCCATTCAAGAAAGCATTCTTTACATCAAGTTCATAGAGATTCCAATTTCTAGATGTAGCAAGACTAATAAGAACCCTAATTGTAGGCATTTT
>MU263109.1:0-25000 GCA_020310875.1 Ceratopteris richardii | reverse complement strand
AGGATTAAAGGATTTTGAACTCCTACACCCCCTGTCCAAGCACCTTAGAATCTTTGAAATAGAGAACAACAAGCTTTAAAGCAAATTTCCATAGCATCAAGGAATCAATACATCATAAAGCGCCTAGGAATTTTATAGTGGCTCTCTTAGTATTCTTGAATCAATCCCCAGGGAAATGATTTAAGGATTATTTGCAACTTTGTTTCTCCCTCTTATCTCTTCTACTCTATCCGTTGTTAATTTATTTGATATTGGGTTCTTTTTATAAAAAAATCTATGTGGTAATTTTATGTATTAAATTGTGTGTATGGATATCTTCAATGTTGATCAATTAGGAGCATGGGTATGTGATAGGTAATGTTCTTTTATGAGGAGTGTGTGTTATGCATCCTAAGAGTGTTTCCTTGTACATGTGTGCACGTGTTATGTCAAAATGTGTGAAAGCGCATGTGAAAATGTGTGTATATTTTATGTGTTAATACCTTTTTTTTGTAATGTATATATATATATCTTCTATGTACGTTTATTGTCAATATGCGTATATATTTTGTGTGCTAATACTTTCTTTGCTAATGTATGTATATCTTCTTTGTACGTTCATTGTGTCCATGAGTGACTCGCAGTGTGTATATTGAGCTTTTATGTGTGCATTAAATTGGATTATTATCTGATAAGTTCGCTATAAGCGATAATGCAAGGAATTCAAATAATCATTATGCATAAGGTACAAACATATCAAATTATTAAAAGTGATTGAAAGTAGATAGATTTATGTATATTATTGGATCTAGTTGAGATGATGAATAAAACATTCATAATACTACTTGTTTAAATAGTAAAAAGAAAAAAAGGAACGTAAGAATTAGAGATTAACACTTAAAATAACAAAACCATATATCCACTTGCAAGAATGAATGTAAATCTCCTGAAAACCTATAAGCATGTAATCAAGGGAAGAGCAAAAACATAAAGACTATTGTTTGTAGATCAGCATGAATATACAGCTGCAAGTCCAACCTTTATGAAACGGGTGCCTTGTTACACACGTGGACAATCAATATAATAATACAAGTAGGAGATACACGGGTAGGTGTTGATGCTAGAATGAGGATTGCATTTTAGTAATAGAGCAAAGTAGAAGATTGTATATGATATATTGATTCGGGTAATCGGAACAATGTTGGCCAGAAACGTATGAAAGGAGCTCGTGAACATTATGAAGTGAATGTAGACTGAAGAACAATGGCACACGTCTGTGCATGATAATAGAGTGTTGAAGTGTTATAATCACGATTGCACAAGTTCAAAATAATGAGTTCGAGTATCGATTGAAACTTTTGATATAATGGAATAATAAGAAAAATGGAGCTTAATACTTGCAAAGTGGAAGACAAAGAAAATATAGTCGAGCATGGAACAAGTGGAGCTTAATACTTGCAAAGTGGAAGATGAGAAAATATAGTCGAACATGGAAGAAAATATAGTCGGAAATGGCGTGTGGAGGATTACATGGAGCTTGAGAAACAAGGTAGGAGTCGGCTTGGGTGAAGGTTTGATATTAAAACGAGGAATTTATGATTAATGTCAAAATTAGTAGGATTGCATATTAGACATCTATTCGATTACGTAAAATGCTACTATATTCTTATTAGATATTATTCTCTTCTATTCGAAACTTAGAACAATATGAATTTCGTTTGATTGAAAATTTTTGGACATTCAGAAAAATAAAAGCAGAGAATCGAAGATGAACATATAAACTAGAGCTATGGGCGAAAAGTGTTTTTTTAGATAATGTCATTCATAAATATAATTGTTAACCTTGTTTTAAATATTCATACATCTTTCGTTATATTCGTTAAACCAAAAATAAACTGTTTTATAATTTAATACAATATATTATTTCATCCAAGCATGTCTAAATAGTTTTTGTAACTTCGATTTAGTTGTTCTATATTATTAATTTTGGAATAAAAACTATTTTTTATCAAAGGCTTACTGATGCAATCAATCGTTGGTAGACGTAATTGTTTTTTTAGATAGATTTAGATAATATTTCAGCTTCAATGTGACTATTTAAGAACACAAAGTTGAATCCCTATGAACTAATTGTAATGAAATGCTCTATTTATTTAAGAGCCTGATGGCATCCTACTCAAGGAATGACCCTTATCCCACAAGGGCACGGGTTAAATTGGTTTTACTCGAACTTACAAGTGCCTGAAGACAACCATACAGCTAGTTTTTAGACTCAGCACACATGCTTGAAGCATGGTTAGCTGTGCTGTTGGTGGGGAGGATAGAACCCCTGTCCCTGCCTCAAGAGGCGAGGGACTGAACCAACTGACCCATCGTGCACGGATAAAAACACGCCCATATGTTTTGAGCACCATGCAAGACTCTTGATGTAAGGCAATGCCCCAAAGAGTGTCCAAAAACGATGACTCGGGGAACCTATTCCATCAAGAACTCGTGAAGGACCTTTTGCAGCCCTTATGCTTGATTCTTCTGTTTTTCTTATCCGACGTCTGTTTTCCTTCTAGTTCGGCTCTTCGGTTTAGAATACATCAAGACGTTGGGTTCAGAGAGCCTCCCTTCAACTTACCTACAGGTTTGGTTTTATGGAATGAAGCTCTTACCATCGAACAGAGAAGCTGGGATGTAAAGCATACTGTACAGATAATCTTCGAGTGTGAAGCTCAAGAGTCACGTAGATTGTCGCGGCCAGTACAGAAATTCAATTGTTCGCTTTCCATACTGATATATATATATATATATATATATATATATATATATATATATATATATATATATATATATATATATATATATATATATATATATATATATATATATATATATATATACTTTAAGGTCTGGCTTTGAAGAATATGGACATTTTCTGGTCGTAGCTAGTATGCGGAATGTTTATACATTTATAAAATTCACAGATCAAGTGAAAACAAAGGCCAGCCTTCCAAAAATGGTGGTTATTTTCATCCACACTTTTCTGCGCATTGGTAACTTTCCTGAGCTGAACACAAGAAACTCAAAGGAAGCTGCATCTTTGGCTTTCATTGCCTAAAAGTGATCTAGCGAACGTTGAAATCTGGACTTTTCTATTTCCTCATGTATAGTACCTCTTGCCCCTTCTGTAGCGACTCGGGTCCATATTTACTCATAAAGACATCTTTTCGGAAATCTTTTTTTTCGGTTTCTGAAGCTTGAAGTATTATTTATATGTGGCTCTAAACTGTCTGCACATTTCATTTCGTAGATTCCTTATTTGTCGCGAGAAAAAAATGCGTCTGCCTCACCCCTTTGACTGTAAACGGATCAAGATGTACTGTTTTTAAGTTTCGGAAGGTCCACGTAGAAAGCCGAAGGGAAACGGATTCTACTGAGCATCTGTACAAAACATATAAAAAGTTCGAACCTGGCAAAATCCTTTGGAAGTAGTCAAATCAAGGATGGCGCTTGATTTGATTGGAAATCAGTAGATGGATAGGTTTAAACACCGTTTGGAATTACCTTACAGCCATCAATCGTTGTGCAGCCCAGTTGTTGATAATTCATAGCGGAAACTCAAATTTCAACTTGACGATGGCACATGTAGTAGAAGTGGATTGAACTAGGACCGTCCCTTTTCAAGCTCTGCCTCAATTGGTCTTTAAGTTCTCTAATCTAAGCGTGTAGGCCATGCTAAGCGTCTAGCCCCTGATTTGTGGTATATAGGGATCTATGAGCACTAAGCCTGCCTTCAGTTGTAATTTCAAACTAATCGGAAGAGATTCGATTTCTCGCTAAGCTTATGTCTAACCATTGGTTTCAGGTATTCATCCTGATTCACCGACATGAAATTGTATAAAACAGCGGAGGAGAGAAGACGAGAACGCGGTCGAGTTGTCTTACGTCGGCAGCACAGTTACTGCTTCAAATGTAGCAACTTACTTCTCTGTGATGAGAGCTTCTTGCATGACCTCCCATGTGACAGAACGCGGCATTTTGGCCAAGGCAAGCGCATGGGTGCCAGCTAGAAAGTAGAAGTTCAGGATTCAACGGAAGGCAGTCGTTCTCACATTTGAGAATGCAATGCATCACCTACGATGTGACAGAATGCGGCATTTCTCGCTAGGCAATCTCACCAAAGCCACAGTCAAGCGAGCGTAACGTTCCTTGAACAAGGCATATCCAATGCCGCTCATCCTGATCTGAATCCGCACAACCATGAAGTCTCGCAAGGTCGAAATCAATTTGTGTTTCAAATGCCGAGAAGGATGTTTTGTGAAAGAAACAACCATTATGCGCGGGACTCTTCTAGTTTTCACATATATTTCAAGATTATAATTTATGCGTGCTGTTGAGAACATAATATGACTGTTCCATTAGGGTATGATATATCCAATCTCGCCTCCATTCGGAACCAATTGATTTGGTTTAGGGAATAAGTTAGTGTAAGCAAAGACGTTTGCAATAGAATAGAAAGTGAATACAAACTTAATGGGGGTAGAGTCACTTCGTTGTACGAATCCTATGGTATTTTCATGCAAAGAAATTCTAAGAAATAATTAAAACTATTTGTTTGAATATTATCAAGGCATGTTGGCATTACTATAAGATGCGTATCACAGTTTTAACACAACGTACACTTGGTTACATGTTTTCCACACAAAACCATATATCTTGCAATATTAGCCTAGATAATGTGAACAAAAGAAAGTGAACGGTTCAAACATATGTATATTGAGATGAATTAAGATAGCATTACATGAACAAAGAAAGTGTACCTCGTTCATATGCACATTCAGATTTAATATGTGTATTTAAAATACCTTCTTCAATTATAGGTTTCCATAGCGGTGCGAGAGTATCCCTAAGAGCCTTTTAAAGTTTTGTAGCTTGTGTTGAGAGTCAAATTCTAGCCTTAGGAGCATACGCACCAACTTTGATTATATCTAAAATACCTTTTTCAATGATAGCTCTCCATAACGGGTTGTGAGAGTATCTCGAAGTGCCTATTCAAGATTTGAAGCTTTTGAAGAGAATAAAGCTCCAACCTTTCTTTATATTGACACTTGAATCATTGCATAGGAAGGATCCAAACACAAGTATTCGTAATCAAATTTGAATTTGAACCTCCTTATAATTCTCAAGGTTTTCATCTATCACACTTATGTGTGATGAAGGAAAAGAGATTCCTATCATTTAGGACAGGAATCTTTTCAAACTTTTCTATCCATATAGTACCCATTTATTGTACTCAACTTCTTGTTAGAAATTTAAACTAGTTTTCTAAAGTTGTCTCAAATCTCAAGCTCAAAGCATTTCTTGGAGTGTCTAATTCTCCAAATAGCGGCATGTATTTTGACTGAGATGGTTCGCATTAGGAAGATCTCATTGTATAGTTTAGTTGACCAAAACCTCTAAGCTCCATTCAATTGAAACGCAAAGATCCATAACTTTCAGTGATCATAGGCATTTGTAAACATACCTATGAGGCCATTCATGTTTTGAACTCTATAGGAAAAGTGTACATTCTCACATCTATGGTATCAAAATTGTTTCGGCATGCAAAGATACGAAAATGAGACCACAACTAGCTATGGAAAGGCTTGAGAGAAGAGGAGCAGTTGCTTCGAGTTAAAGCACATACAAACAATGGAAGGGAATTCTACTCATGAAGAAGAAAGGTATCTCCACCATATATTTAGTACTTTTGAAGTACAAAGGTAAGGATCCTGATACTCATCACTCTTTTGCATCAAGGAGACTCTAGAAGAGTACATTAGATTACATCATGGAAACATAGAAAACCTAGATTAAAAAGCATGATAAGAACAACCATCAGCCTTGCAAGCTTAGACTAGTTGGAAAGCCTAGATTCATGGATAATCCAATTCCTAATTAGTTGACAAACTTCATTGAGTGTAGTAAGAGATATGAAAGGATTATTTTCATCCTGTGTTAGCATATTAGCAATTCAATGATAGGGCATATTCAAGACTTAGAAACTTCAATGAAAGTGTGGGAAAACTTATAGAGGCTATAATGTACTTCAACCAAAGGATAGGAATATTCAATTGAATAATGAAGTCAACAACTACGAAGACACCTAATAGCAACATCAATGTTTATATTTTGAAGATCAAGGAAGTGTATGATGCACTGGGATTTATAGGTTGTCATAGAAATGATGATAACCTAGTTGCATGAATATTTAATGGAATTAGGGCTGATCAAAAGTGAAAGGGTTCGACATCTTTTATATATGTCACAGATAATGTTCCCAATTTTGCGAAATTGGTGGCCTTAATGGTCACTAAGGAGATGAACATTAGATGCTCAAAGCGAAAGGGAAATGAAGCCCAAGCATTTTATGCATCTATAGGAAATGGTATAAGAGTAAATCAAGCTAGATATAGAGTAAGTTAAGGAGGAAGATTAGATGGAGACTCTCATCGAAATCAAGGGAGCAAGTTCTCTTTATCTCTCCCACATTGTGCTCGCCCTTTGCTTTTTGTCTCTCCTCTCATAGAAATCCACCCCTCTATCTTTCCATACACACATAAGTCTCTCTTTATCCACACACACACACACACACACAGATCTCTCTATTTCTCTCTACACACACATCTCTCTCTCTCCCTCTTACATCTTGGTAAGTGATGCACTCCTTCACCCTCTTTCATTCTCTAATTTTCTTTGGTTTTAGGGTTTGATTATTTTGCTCTAATCTTGTTTTTTACGAGCTCTTTGGCATTGGTTTCTTTATTTCACAATAGTTGATATCGATTGTGCTTTGAGGAGCACTCTAAAATTAGATCGATGTCAGTGATTTACATACATGCATGTATTGTTTTGTTCTTTATTAGAGAGAGAAAGAGAGAGAAGATAAAGATAGATAGAGAGAAAGAGATTGAAGATGGAGAGGGAGAGAGAGAGATAAAAAACCTTAATCGATAGAGAGAGAGATATATATATGACAACCTCAATTGATATATATATATATATATATATATATATATATATATATATATATATATATATATATATATATATATATATATATATATATATATATATATATATATATATATATATATATATATATATATATATACAGAGAGAGAGAGAGAGAGAGAGAGAGAGATCAATATTTGCACACATGCATATATGCATATTGTTGGTTTTAGAGCATACATACATATACACACACTCACATGCATAGATACACACATGCATACTCATGCATATGCATGCATACATATATTCATGCATACACACATGTATACATACACATACACATATACATAAGCATACCCATACATACATACACATATGCACACACCTAAATTCACATGCATATATACACGCACATAAGTGACACACATACACTCACATACACACATATATATGCATACATACATAATCATACACACACTTTTACACACATACACACATAGAGACACACATATACACACATAATTACATGCATAGAATACACACACATGCATATTCATGCATATGTGTGCATACATACATACACACATATACATACACACATGCATATGCATACATACATACAGATGCATAACACACATGTACATACATACACATACATAGACATATGCAAACACCTACACCTACATTCACATGCATATATACACACATATACACACACACACACACACACACACACACACATATATATATATATATATATATATATATATATATATATATATATACATATATATATATATATATATATATATATATATATATATATATATATATATATATATATATATATATATATATATATATATATATATATATATGTGTGTGTGTGTGTGTGTGTGTGTGTGTGTGTGCATTCATACATGTAAATACACATACACACATGTCACATATAGATACACACATATACATGTTTTAAGGTTAGGATTTTAGGATTAGGGTTTTAGGGTTTTACATACATATATGCATGCATACACACCTACACACATACACGCACATATACATACACACATGCACACATATACATGTTTTAGGATTAGGGTTTTAGGGTTTTACATACATATACACATGCATACATAGATATACACATATACACACATATACACATACACATATATATACACATGCATACATGCAAATACACATACACATAGATAAGAGACACACATACACTATGATACACACAACCATACACACATATCCAGAGGGTTCTATTCCATCAAGAACATCCTAGGGATACTCTTTTGAGTACGTTGCAAGGCTCTCTTGATATTAGGGAATGCCTCGAAGGATGTCCAACACCCCAAGGGACTTCCAATATTGATCCTCTGGGTGGTCTACTCCATCAAGAACTCGTGAAGGACCTTATGCTGCTTTTTTTCTTCTTCAAATTGAACAAGTTATATTGCTGCATGAATGCATAACTAAATCATCCTCGGTTAGATACATTTCCTTTTGTTGGTAAGAAGGAAAAGGATGAATAGAGCTATGGAGATCACATGTAAAAACCAATCAGAAATCAGTAACAGTACAAGGAATACGGGCACATAGCGACGTTTAAGGCGACATAATTTCATCGCTATAAAATTGCAAAAAGCATCACAAGAAGCGTCGAGCCTGGACCTTCGGTTAGATGATGAGCAAAACGACATTTTTATCGATGTGTGGTGTGACAGGATGTGCTACACCCGCAGTGAGCATCGCTTAAGCGACGATTTAAAAAAGTGTCGAATAAGGGATGCTCTTTTGCGTTGCATAAGCAACTTCGCTTATGCCACGCCAAGTGCAGTGCTGTTTACGATGCCTTATCATCACTTACACGATGACTTTTTGATGGAAAAAAAATTAAAACATTGGAAGCTCTTCTATTGGCATCTTCATGGATCTCATCGAAGAGCTCTCTAACATTTCGCAATTGCATTGTGCTTACGAGGTGAAAAAATGGCTTGTAGAATTGTTGTTTTATCTAATCTCTATCTTATTGTCTCTATCTACCTCTATTTCTCTCTTTCTACCTCTTTCTCTCTTTGAATTATCTCTCTCTCTCTCTCTCTTTCAATTATCTCTCTCTCTTTCTCTCTCTTTATTGTAGGTTATTCAGGAAGCTGACCAACCAAAAAATATGGCTAACTATTGTAAGTACAATTTCCACTCTTTGTATATCATTTTAATTGTGTTATTTTCATTAGTTAGCATACTCACACTTATTGATATGCACATATACACTTATACATGATGAAGATGCACATTCACACATATACACATATACACATGCACATACACACACATATATACACACACATACATGTGCACATACACACGCATACACATGCATATGCACAAACATTTCTACAACCACATAAAAAGGCTCACATGCATGCATTATTGCATATATATATATATATATATATATATATATATATATATATATATATATATATATATATATATATATATATATATATATATTCACACGTACACACATTAACATATACTTAAATACATAAATATGCACATCCACATGCATGCACATTCACATGCATGCACATGGATGCTAATGGAAATGCATCCACATGCAAATGCATCCACATGCAAATGCATGTTTCATACATATACACATCCATATACATACACTTGTATATGTTTATACACATACACATACATATCCACATATGTATATATACACACACATACACATATATAAACATATATATGCACATACGTACACACACATATACACATACACACACATGCACATTCATACATATACACATATACAAGCACATACACACATATACACATACACTTACACATATACATGCACATACATATACACACACATACACATGCGAATGCACATACACATATCCACACATATACACTTACACATGCACATGCACATACATACATATACACACACATACACATGCACATGCACATACACATATATACACATATATACACATATATACACATATACACTTACACATGCACATGCACATACATGCATATACACATACATATGTACATACATTCATAAACACACACATATACATGAACATATGTACACAGATATAAATGAATTATATAATTAAAGTACTAAAACACATGCTTAATATAAACAATAATAACAATCAATAGAACAAAACTTTTCATTACTTAATACCATACACACAATTCAAAACATAACTAAAATGAACTATATATATATATATATATATATATATATATATATATATATATATATATATATATATACATATCCAATGTCATAATCAAGAATCTTAATCATCATCATAATGATCATCATCATCAGCATCATGATCATCCTCATCCTCATCCTCATCATCATGATCATCTGCATGATCTAATGTATCTATGTGAGCACCCTGTGATGATCGAGATCATCCCTCCTATGTCTCTCTCTCCACCTCAACCATATTTGCCTCTCCATAATACTCTTGTACTACATATAACAAACATAAATAAGTAAAAAAATTAAAACATCCATAAAAATAAAATAATTATATAAAATTTATTAATACTCACAAAGGCATCTAGATGATCTCGCATATACTTGCTTGAACGGAGATATCCAAAATGTGTAGGATAGAGTTTAATGCAAATGGCCAAAATTTCTTCTGCTTTGCATTATTATCAAGTTCAAAAAAAAATTACTTTATATTTCCATCCTTACTTATCCAACCACTAGAGGTGTTACTGCTAGTTTTGGGATGTTAGGAGATATAATTATTGCCGAATCCAAAGCCTATATAGCATTTTCCAGCAAAAGGGTAATTGAAGAAACATTGGGTCAAAAAGTACCTAATGATTTTCAATTAGCTGAGGTCTTATTTGAGAATGGGCTACTTTATTTAATTGTTCCACGTATTCTTATAAAAGGTGTTTTGAGCAAAATATCTGATCTTTACTCATCAGTTTCTTATAAAAGAAACTAGTAATTTACTAATTTGTTCTCACGTTTCATAGGATATCGGCCATAATCCTTTTGTTTCATCGAAACAAATAAAAAATATTAGTTTCTTGCATTTTAACTAAAATAAAAAATATACTCACAATAACACATATATTCACAAACACAGCTACAAAACCATGATGGCCCATTTGTCCTATAGGTGCAATGTGTGGCCCTACTCAACTCTCTTCTTTACAGCAGCCTAGTTATTTAAAGAAAATGAAATACATAAACTATATGTAAAAAATTACTAGAATATATGAAAATCATAAATATAGACTATTGATTTGAATACCTTCTGCTGAGCAAATGCCTCTTGAAGACCTACCTGTCTATGAAAAAAATGCCACATCTCAGGTGGTATGTTAGGTTGCCTCTTATTTTTTTCCATCATATAATATCTCTTGTTAATTTAATCTCAAATAGAAAAAAAGAATCAAAATACATACACATATATACAGACACATACACATACACATACCCACATACACATATACATGCAAACATATACACATACATATATGCATACATATAAACATATACATACATATAACATAAACACACATATACATATCCACATATATACGTACACACATACACATGCATGCATATACACTCATTCATACAAAATACATGCATTTATCCCACAATAATGTGTATTTGGGTATATGTGAATATGTGTGTATGTGTAAATGTGTATATGTGAATATGTCTGTATGTGTAAATATGTATATGTGAATGTTTATGTCTGTAAATAATCAGATTATCAATATCAAATACCATTATTTGTAGATTCTGCCAATCAGATGGAACTCCACCAACCTCTCTTAATCGTGTAAGGACTATATACTATAAGTGTATCAACCTTTTAATTTTAAGTATATTTGATAAATACATTACTCATATTTTTTTGTTTCTTGTTGTAATTAGATTTTAATAAATCGGAGGGCACTTCACCACCTCCTATCTATGCAACAACTTCACATGTGTCCTCTGATAGGATTTATGATGAATTTTATTATCAAGAGCATATTATATGTTGGTGTAAATCTTTCTATGGCATGTATCAAAGACCACAATTGGAATGTATTGAACATGAGGCACAATATGGTACTTTTGAGCGTGCACCATCACTTGGTCAACATGATAATGGTTGGGTATGTATTTTTTCTATTAATTAATGTCATTAATTTATTTGAAAACCATATACAAAATCAAATTACTATTGATATAAAGGAATAATTCCTCGATGATGATGCTGATGATAATCTCATAATGTTAATATACCTCATACACGACATGGACTTTGTGTTGATCAATTACAAGTAGAGGTTTCTAGAAATCCTCCACCTCCGCGTTTAGAGAGTGAAACGGCTATAGATTATCCATTGCCAACTCGTGGTCATTCTCTAGTACAAACATATAATAGAAGAAGATATGGAGGATGGAATAGAGGACCACTTCCATTAGATGGAGAGGTTTTCAAATTTTGGGGTAATCGCTATATGATTGCTCCATCCACTATTACTAATGTTGGTCGTTGTCATTTTTTGGTCCTACATATGGATGGGGAGATTGGCATCTGTTAGACATGCTCAATACTCCACCCTCATGTGACCACAAATGATCCATGGTGCTCTAAGTTATAAGGCCCCCATTATGGGGGAGAAGCCATTATGAGAGCCCAGACATTTGTGGAACCCTAACTTCTAAGTTAGATGAGGTCTATGTGTGATTGTTGATGGTTGTAGATGATCTCAATGAGCCTAGCCATTAGGTTAGGTAGGGCATAAACTTGCAGGCCATTGGGTTGCCATTTAAGGTGAAAATAAAGGCCTTGTGGCATCGCGCGGCTTCCCCATAGAGCCTCAATGGGGGGAGATGGTAGGACTTCTGGTCGTGGAGATATTGTCGGATTGTATATTTTACTGACTATATTGTATCTGCTCACTACATTTATCTATACCAAACCGCCTTGTAAAAGCTATATAAGCACGACAAAGGTTGAGCTTTATATAGCACTGCGCACTAGTAAGCCCTTCATCTAGAGTCTATCTAGATCGCCATCTAAGCTCCACAGTGGGAGTGCACGGGTGGAAAACACCATGTTTTGTATCTCTCAATCTACGTCTATCTTTCTCTGCCTTTTTGTCTCAACTCTGTCTAGAGGTCTATTCCACTGTGTTGTTATTTTCTTACATGGTATGAGAGCTCAAGAGGCTATGACTGGTGTAAAAACCCAAAGGTTGTAGAGGTCTGAACAACAAAAGTGAGAAGATGTTAAGCAGCATGTCATCATCTATGACTAGGAGTCAAGATGGTTCATCAACAGGAGTAGATGGTGAACAAGCAGGAGCAGCAATGATGCCGGTCATCTCAACGTTGCGGATAGAGCCACCAACCTTCAGACAAGATAAACTTGATGGTACAAACTACACTGTGTGGAAGTTCAAAATCACTTCTATTCTTGATTCGCATGAGCTTTTGGAGACTGTTCTTGGGACTGATCATGAACCCCAAGAAAGACATGATCAAAATAATCCTGGTCGAATGATTCTCTTGATGGTGATCTTCTACATGCTTGGAAATGTAGACATGTAGATTGTTGGAACATCAAGCTTACACTATGCTTGAGGTGGATTTGATCTACATCAAAGGCTATCGCATCGAAAGAATATGTGTTGGAGAGTTCTTTTTCTTATGATCATTCATTGTATTTTTTGAGAGATTTTTGATGGTTCATTTACCATTGTAAAAGCCTTGAGCTTTACACATGTAAAGGTAGAAAGATAGACCCAAAATCCCTCATATTTGTGGTGGTTGAAGTTGCATTCAATCAAGCAATCAATCACCTAAAAGTAGATCAAACTAGATCTTCACTTTTCTTAGATTGTAGGAAAGTGAATTGATTCCCTCCAACAACCATTACCACCTTCATTTGAATTCAAATTTCACTTGTCAAAGTCATGGAACACTCCGAGAGTCTATATAAAGACTTTAAATCACTTGTACATTATATGGAAGCAATATACATACACTTATGACCATCATTGTCT
Organism: Ceratopteris richardii; assembly: GCA_020310875.1. Lineage (NCBI taxonomy): Eukaryota > Viridiplantae > Streptophyta > Polypodiopsida > Polypodiales > Pteridaceae > Ceratopteris > Ceratopteris richardii. Next base: position 10,948 of record MU263109.1, on the reverse strand, counting down.
TGCTCCTTCAATTCTCTGCATCATCTTCTTCGCCAACAATAATCTTGTAGAGTCTGCTGCTCTCTCGAGAGAGCTCCAAATTGAGTGCAAGATGTCTCACTGGAAAGCTATAATTATCTAGTTTATGCCTATACGTTTTCCAAGCATTTTGTTCAGTAGATTGGGAGAAATCTTAGTTTCTCTATCTCAAGGTCAATTTCTGCGTATTCCTGAAAAATAGGAAGTACCACCAGTGAATGTCGCATTCATTCCTATAACATATTTTTCTTGTTCCTTATAATTTTGTGCATTCGATACACTCAACCCTATGTGTATCACTCCCATAAAAGGATTTTTTCTAATTGTAATCACGTTGGTTGCTATGGGCATTTGAAGTTCATTGTCTCTTCCATAGATAGTAACTTTTTTGAGCTAGTCGACCCGCGAACCTATCTGTTTTGTATCGACTCATTCTCCTTGATGCTCCAAAGTGCATAGTGTGTTTTTTTGCACGTATAGAATGCCTATAAGGTCTATTTGAGTCTCCATAAGCTCAAGGGCTGGTCTTGTGCCGGTTGGCTTGACCAAACTTCGTCGCTTCGAAATACACTTTTCTACCTTCTACAAGCTTCTCCAAGTTCTTTCAGTGGTATCAGAGCTAGATCAAGATGGGTGACAGATTTCCCTCAATGAACAAGAAGCTTGATCGACACAACTACGCGGCTTGGAAAATCAAAATGGAAGCCTATTTGCAAGGTAGAAATCTTTATGGAATTGTAGCAGGTGATGAAGCTATGCCTATTCCAAGATCCAAAGGAGGACCTACGCAAGAGGAGACAGATAAGCTCACACTTTGGTGCCCAAGGGATGCTCAAGCAAGGTCGTACATACTAAACTTTATCTCTGGCTTTCTATTACCACATATTAGAGGATGCAAGATATCTCAAGAGACTTGGGATGCCCTCGAGACTTTCTTTTGTGCTAGTACGAGAGCAAGAAAGAATCATCTTTGGAACGAGTTCAACCAAGTGAAGAAGACACCTAAACAAACCATCACAGAGTTTGTTACCAAGGTGAAGGAGGTTGCGGATCAGTTAGCATCCATTGGAGAGCTGATTGAAGAAGAGGTCATCATGAGGCAAATTCTCAACGGCATTCGAAGTGACAAGCAATGGCAATCCTTCATGACGGCTTATGATCTCATCATGGATGTGCAAACTCGAGACTTCAACATCTTTCTTGGACAACTCTTCAATCAAGAAGCCAACAATAGCATAAAGGAAGGAAACTCTTATCATGGTAATTCAACTAGTGTTGTATAGGATAAGAAGCAGAAAGGCAAGAAGAAGGAAGAAGATGAAGAAGAGACCTCCCAAGCCAACTTCACAAGCAAGAGCAAGTGGAAAGGGAAGAAGAAAGGACCAAAGCAAGACAAAGCTAAAGGTCAGAATGTTCAAACTTGTGCCATATGTGATAAGAACAAACACACCACTCAAAATTGCTGGTTCAATGGGAAGGACCAAAAAGGAAGTGGAAGAGGTGGATATCGCAGTAATAGACGCAGAGGTGGACACAACTTCAACAATAAAAATAGAAGCTATAATAGAAGGGACTACAACGATTATTCAGAAGATCAACCACATGAAGAATCATTGCTTCTTATGAATCTAAGCCACAAAGAAGGTAAAGAAGATGATCATTTGTTCTACATAGATGCAGGATGTTTGAATCATGTTATAGGCAACATTGCTCTTCTATTTGACTTGGAAAGTCCAAAGCATAGACATGAAGTGCAAACAATGGATGACACGAAGCACAATGTGGAGAAGATTGGTAATGTCAAAGCTTCCAATGGAAGGACAAACATTCTGAGTAAGGTTCTTTATGTACCCACTATCACTAAAAACCTAATAAGTGTAGGCCAAATAGTTGAAAAAGGATTGCAAGTTAGGTTCACCCAACATGGAGCTTTTGTGGAAGATCCGTGTCAAGGCTTCAAAAAGATAGCCCGAGGTGAGAAGCATGGTAGGCTCTTTACTTTTGAAATAGGAGAAACTAGGAACATAGCTCTATTCAACTTTGGGTCTCAAACCCTAAGTGAGCTTGAAGTGTGGCATAAGAGACTTGCTCATGTGAATGAAAGAACCTTGAAGGATATATGCAGGGATCAAAGTGTTCTAGGACTGCCGAACATATCAAAACAATATATGATCAACAGGTGTGATGCATATCAGATTGGGAAGGCACAAAGACAACCATTCAACCACAAAGTCTACATCTTATTAGACTTAGTACATACAGATGTATGGGGACCAAGTCAAGAACCTTCATTGGCCGGGTCAAGGTATTATGTCTTATTTATTGATGACGATAGTAGATGGACTGTTCTATACTTTATCAAGAGTAAGAATGAAGTGTTTGATTCCTTCAAGAAGTATCTTGCACATGCGGAGAATCATACAGGTAGATCACTAAAGAAGATTAGATCTGATGGAGGGGGAGAATACTTCTCCAAAGAGTTTGATGAGTTCTTGCAAGAAAAAGGTATCAAAACGGAAGTGACTACTAGGTACTCTCCTCAACTAAATGGAATTGCAGAGAGGAGAAACAAGACATTGGTTGGATCAGCCCGAACAATGCTTGAAGAGAAGAAGTTACCACATTATCTATGGGCAGAAACTACTTCAACTATTGTGTACCTTGTCAATAGACTACCATCCAAATCACTTCAAGGTATGACTCCTTATGAAGCATGGCATGGAAGAAAACCTAGTCTTGGACATTGCAAGGTTTTTGGTTGTTTGGCTTATGTTCATGTACCATCACAAATAAGAGGTAAGCTAGATGAAAGGGCAACAAAGGTAGTGTTTATTGCATTTGATTCAACTCAGATGGGTTACAGGTTCTTCAATCCTTTAACCAAGCAATTCACTACAAGTAGAGATGTTCTGTTTGAAGAACACATGTCTTGGTATGATGAAGACAAACAAAAGGTAACACTACCATATAATCTTGATTCAGAATCTCATCAATTAGGAAGCAAGCATGATACACAGGTCCATGATCCAAGAAGTGATACAGACGATCAACAAGATGAAAGGGAAAAGGATTACAAGCTATGGAAGTCAAGAGGCAAAGCAAAGATGCAAGACGTTGGAGAATGCTCGAAACAAGCACCTAGAAGATCAACAAGAGAGAAGAAACAACCAGAAAGGTATGGATATGATTCCACATTTGTTACAAAGCATTCAATCTACTTGTCAAAAGACTCTATTTCAGAGGAACCCTCAACCTTTGAAGAGGCAAAGGGAAACCCTATTTGGGAAAAGGCCATGAATGAAGAGATAGATGCATTGAAGGAGATGGACACTTGGGATTTGGTTCCAATGTCACGTAATCAAAAGGTAATTGGTTGCAGATGGGTATATAAAGTTAAAAGAAACTCAGATGGATCAGTTTGCAGATACAAGGCAAGATTAGTTGCCAAAGGATGCTCATAAACTCATGGTATAGACTATGAGGAAACATTCTCACCAGTTGCAAAGATGACTACAATCAGGACATTGATAAGTATAGTTGTTGCAAGGAATTGGAGACTCCTCCAACTTGATGTGAAAAATGCATTCTTAAATGTTGGATAAGTGAAGAGGTATACATGTCACAACCACGAGGTTTTGAAAACCCTAATCATCCATCTTATGTTTGCAGACTTAAGAAAGCATTGTATGGATTGAAACAAGCTCCAAGAGCTTGGAATTACAAGTTGGTTACATATCTTCAAGATCAAGGCTTCAAAGCTAGCAGTTCATGTCCTTCTCTATTCATCAATAGGGATCACAATGAGGTTATCTATCTATGTTTATATATAGATGATATTATTGTGACAGGTGATGATCTAAATGGCATTCGAAGGATTAAGAGACACATGCAAGAGAAGTTCAAAATCAGTGACCTAGGTGAGCTCACTTATTTCCTAGGTATGCAGGTGACATACACAGATGAAGGAATGTATTTGACTCAGAGAAGATGCATTGAAGATCTTCTTCTCAAGTTCAAAATGGAGAACACTAAACCTGCAGGGACACCTTTGGAGATGAATCATAAGCTTAGTGTTTATGAGGTGAGAAAACTGAAGACATTGAAGAGTATCAAAGCTTGGTAGGTAGCTTGATATATGCTACATATACAAGGGCAGACATCTCATATAGTGTGGGAGTGCTTAGTCAGTTCATGCACTCATCGAGAAGACCACACATGGATGTAGCTAAGAGAGTACTTAAGTATCTCAAAGGTACAATCAACGAAGGCATATTCTATCCTTACTCTTCAGATTTGGATATCAAAATCTACTCAGATGCAGATTGGGCAGGAGCTAAGGATGATAGAAAAAGTACATTTGGTTACTTAGCATTTGCAGGTTTGAAGCTAGTGTCATGGAGTTCCAAGAGGCAACCAACAATTGCTTTATCTTCAACTGAAGCAGAGTAGAGAGGCTTGACCATAGCAACTCAAGAGGCAATATGGTTAAAAGCATTGTATAGAGATTTGGGACTTGTGAGTTCCAAACCTCACATATTTGGAGATAATGTAAGTTCCATGCATCTAGCGGCAAATCCTATTTTCCATGCGAGAACCAAGCACATAGAAGTCCATTACCACTTCATCAGGGAGAAGCTCATGGCAAAGGAGATTGACATTTCTTTTTTTCCAACTGAAAAGCAACTAGCAGATATGATGACGAAGGAACTTGATGGAATAAAGCTTTGTAGATTCAAAGCTATGGCAGGTATACAACCTATTAGAGAATGAAAACTCAAGCATACTTTAGCTTGAGAGGGAGTTGTTGGAACATCAAGCTTACACTATGCTTGAGGTGGATTTGATCTACATCAAAGGCTATCATGTCGCAAGAATATCCGTTGGAGAGTTCTTTTTCTTATGCTCATTCATTGTATTTTTTTGAGAGATTTTTGATGGTTCATTTACCGTTGTAAAAGCCTTGAGCTTTACACATGTAAAGGTAGAAAGATAGAGCCAAAACCCCACGAATTTGTGGTGGTTGAAGTTCCATTCAGTCAAGCAATCAATCACCTAAAAGTAGATCAAACTAGATCTTCACTTTTCCTATATTGTAGGAAAGTGAATTGATTCCCTCCAACAACCATTCCCACCTTAATTTGAATTCAAATGTCACTTGCAGAAGTTGTGGAACACTCCTAGAGTCTATATAAAGACTTGAAATCACTTGTACATTACATGGAAGCAATATTCATACACTTGTGACCATCATTGTCTTGCTCCTTCAATTCTCTACATCATCTTCTTTGCCAACAGTAATCGTGCAGAGGCTGCTGCTCTCTCTCGAGAGCTCCAAATGGAGTGAACAATAGCTCCTTCGAAAGATATAAGTGTTTAGTTTATGCCTATAAATTTGCAAAGCATTTGGTTCAGTAGATTGGGAGAAATCTCAGTTTTTCTGTCTCGGGGTCAATCACTGTGTATTCCTGAAAAATAGGAAGTACCATCGGTGAATGTCGCATCATTCCTATAGCATATTTTGCTTATTCCTTATAGTTTTCTGCATTACATACACTGAACCGTATGTGTATCACGCCCATAAAAGGATTTTTTCTAATTGTAATTGAGCTAGTCGACCCGCGAACCTATCTGTTTTGTATCGATTCATTCTCTTTGATGCTCCAAAGTACATAGTGTGTTTCTTTGCACTTATAGCATGCCTATAAGGTCTATTTGAGTCTCCATAAGCTCAAGGGTTGGTCTTGTGCCGATTGGCTTGACCAAACTTCGTTGCTTCGAAACACACGTTTCTACCTTGTACAAGCTTCTCCAAGTTCTTTCACAGATCCACTCTGTGCTCTTGTTACAACTACTTCAGATAGTGTTCTGACTCTCATTCAACATACTATGAAGGCGTGTGAAGCATGGAACATATTGAGAAATCAATATGAAACTCGTAATCAAACACAAATTTAGAACTTGGAGAATCAGCTTGTAGCAGAACCGTTTGCTGATGGGAAGACTGTACAAGTGTTTATCACTCGCATAAAGAATCTATGAGATCAAATGGCAGGAGCACGTGTTCAAAATTCACGTGAGGAGCTAGCTCAATGTTGTCTTTGAATCTGTCCACCTAAGTTTGATGGTTTGGTAACTGCTCTTAACACTCAAATTTGACCTCAACCACTAACGTTTGAAGAATTCAATGCCTTACTCATGGAGGAGGAGCTGCAACTCAAGGCAAGGAGTGGTTATAGCAATGGAGATGTTGAATTCACAACAAATGCCCAAGGAGGTAAAACAAAATCTTCAAAAGATGGAGACAAAAAGTAGAACGGCAAAAAGAAGTTCAAGGGAGAGTGTTTCCACTACAAGAACGAAGGAAACAGAATCCACGACTCTCGCATCAAGAAGGCAGAAGAGAAGAGTGGCTCTTCAAAAGGTGGAAAGGGCAAGGAGTCTGCCAACACAGCAGAAAGAGAGCTTGATTATCTTGTTACGATAGAGGAGGTGTGCTCCTCAGCTCAAGATTCAGGAACAGATGACTCATGGGCATTGGATAGTGGTGCATCTCGTCACATGATGAGTAGAAAAGACCTTTATAGTTCCTTACAGGCTCTAAAGGAACCCATCACAGTAAAGGTAGGGAACAATGCAAGATGTCCTGCTGAGGGTGAAGGTACGGTCTCCTTCATTAACTCTAATGGCGATATCAGAAAGCTTTCAAATGTGTTGTATGTTCCACAAATAAAACAAAATCTACTTTCAGTAGCTCCTATAACTGATCCAACTCATCAAGTATCTTTTAGTAAGACAAAAGCTAAGATTATGGATGGTAACAACAACATTTTTGGGAGTGGCATAAGGAGGAACAACCTGTATGAGTTGTGTGCTCTTACAACCACTAGAAACATGGGCACAAGTAATCTATGGCATGAAACATTCGGACACATTGGATACCCTGTACTGAAGGAGATGCATCATAGGGGTGTGGTTGCACACCTACCATCGATTGCAGAAATGAAGGAACCATGTGAAGTTTGCATGATGGGCAGCCGATAGAGGAAGGTGTTTCCACAAGAATTTAATTAAGAACAAGGCAAGATACCTTCTAGAGTTGGTGCATGCTGACTTGTGCGGAAAAATGGCTACAAAGGCCTTGGGCGGATCTTCCTACTTCATGTTACTTGTCGACGACTATAGCAGGAAGATGTGGGTGTACTTTCTTCGCGATAAGGGTCAAGCTTTTGGTAAGTTTAAAGAATGGCTTTAGCTTGTTGAAATTGAAAGAGGGAAGAAGATGAAGAAATTCAGGACAAACAGTGGTGGTGAGTTCACATCAACAAAGTTTGAAGATTTCTGCAAGATTAAGGGATTCAAGCACCAACTCATAGTGGCACATAGTGCTGCACCAAACGGTGTTGCAGAACATCGGAATTGAACCATCATGGAGATGGCAAGGTGCATATTGAAAGGAAAGGGTTTTCCTAATCAATTTTGGGCATAGGCTGTCAACACTGTTGTCTACATCTTGAATCAAAGATTCACCAAGGCACCTGATCGAAAGACTCCACAAGAAACCTACACTAGTAAAAAACCTTATGTTTCCCATTTCAAGTATTTGGAAGTGAATGTTATGTACATGTTCGAGATAGGGAGAGAAACAAGCTTCAACCAAGCATCAAATGTATCTTCTTAGGGTAAAACAAAGATAAAAAGGCTTATAAGCTTTATGACCCTAAGGCTCAGACGATCATGGCGAGTCATGATCTGGTGTTTAAGAAGGAGCAGCCACATGCAGTGGGGGAGGAAAAGAGAGCTTCCATTTTATCATCAGGCGAAGGGGCAATGCACTATGAACCTGGCCCAAGGGCTATCCCTTCTACACAAGAGAAGGAAGCATCATCTTTAGATGATGAGTTTGAAAGTCACCAACCTGCCAACACTCGTCGAAAAGCCATTGCCACATTGGGTGAGGCAGCTCTATGATTCTACAAACCCCATCCCACAGTCACTAGAACACGTTGTAGATGGACCGAGACGATCAGGGAGAATAGAGGAACACAGAGGGGCAAGCGCCCATATTGTAAACACAACCTTGATGGCTGATCTCATCCAAGAAGAAGGAAAGGAACCAACCAATGTGGAAGACACACTCCATGATCTGAATTCAAGGGTTGTCATGCAAGCAGAATACAACAATATCATGAAGAATGGAAGTTAGGAGCTAGTGGATCGGCCCCGTAAAAAATCATTGGCACCAAGTGGGTCTAGAAGCTAAAGTACATGGCTGATGGTACTCTAGAAAAGTATCAAGCAAGACGTTGCACAGAGCTACTCACAAGTTGAAGGCATTGACTTTAGTGAATCATTCACCCCAACTGCAAGAGTCACTACTATCCGAGTAGTACTAGTTGTGGCTACACATAAGCATTGGCCAGTCTATCACATGGATGTCAAATCAGCATTCCTAAATGGAGACCTCGAGGAGGAGGTATATGTGTCTTAGCCACTAGGGTTTGAGGCTCCCCATTCAAAGAACAAGGTATGTAAGCTGAACAAGGCATTATATGGGCTAAAACAAGCCCTTAGAGCATGGTACCAACAAATAGATAAGTATCTCTTGGATCTAGGTTTAAAAGATGTGCCTCTGATGCTAACTTGTATGTTCTAAAGAGAGGAGGGAAGAAAGTTGTGCTTGTACTCTATTGTAACGTTCCTCATCGAACCCATATAAATGAACATTCGGACATACAAAAGATAAATGCAAACATTAGTTTTATTTTCAAAAGAACAAATCAGATAAAGTGCTTAAATCAAAACATGCATAATAATAGAGAGAAATCTTATCTTATGAATCTTTAGGTGTCAGGTTCTAGATACAACCATAGCTTCTGGATGAAGCCTCTTTCTTTGGAATACATTAGCTTTGGAAAATAGCGTCTTGACGAAGGCTCGACCTCCGACCACCCCCGAGCACTCTCAAACTCATTCACACTCACACTCTCAATCACACTCTCAGTCATAATCTCAATCTCGATCACAATCATAATGGTAATCTCATTCTCATTCTCATTCACACTCACACTCTCAATCTCACTCTCACTCACAATCTCAATCTCAATCTCAATCACATGATTACATATTTGAAACTGTAATCTCAATCAGATTCTGGATCTCGTTCTCAATCCCATGGATCATTCCTCTTAATGTTGCATGATAAAAGAGGATTCCCGCAAAGTAATCTCTTCTCATGTAGAATATGTCGGGTCCAAATTCATCGGAGATGCTATTTCTTCCCATCATAAGTAGTGCACATCAACTCTTTTCAACTTTGTTCTTCATAGCTTTTAATCCAAGAGAATTGTGGCGATTTTGTGCGTCCTTCTGCCTTCTCTTTATTAGACACATAATCATCTTCTGTGAATTCTGTATATCAAAGTCAAACTCTCTTCCAAAACTCGGGGAACTGCAATACATATGCTCAAATGTGATAGCCTCTTATTTGTATCTCCAATATCTCCTTCAATCTGCCATCATATTGTCCTTCAGCGTTCGCATTCTCGAGCTTCTTCTTCTGTTCGTATTCTTCTCCGTCTTCAGATATATTCATCACATCGAATATCTGTATCACTTGCGCTTGGAAAGTTTGACCTTCGCCACATGGTTCACTTATTGTCAGTCTGCAATCATGTGTTCCATGTACAATGCAAGAGGAGATGGGTCAGATCCTCTGCATCTTGTCATTATGTCACAAGCAGCTTCTAATAGGAAATTCATCATAATCCGACTATAATAGCACATACAGCGTTCACGAGTGTCAATTAAGAGCCTACCTTATTTAGAATTAATACAAACTCGTTCAGAGATCATGTGTATCTTGCAAAGTTATATAGGAGTATCAATCACGGACTCAGAAGGACTTTGCGGCAGCACATTCCATATCGCTCCTTCTTATCAGCGGTAGTCCTTGATGCATCGTTTACAACACAGAGAGTAGATGTCTGCAAGAGGTGCCAATGAACGGAATTGAAGAACTTGTGTCAACGTCCGATGATGAATGTCCATAGATTCCTATTGCACAAAAGATAAGAGAAATATATTGCCAATCTGCCCGTGCACCTTCGCATTGTAGCGTCTGTCATAAGTACTTTAGAGCGTCGTCAGCATATGATCAGATGATGATATGTGATCACGTCAGATATGGTGTGTGAGTAGATCATATATGGTGGAGTTGATGGCGTGTGGTCAGTCATTCACAGAGAACAGAGTGTCACAACACTCAAAACTCTCACAAACATTAGCATATCATGCACAGTCCTCTCCTCCTATCGTACAAAACTGCTGCAGTTGGAGTTGGACGAGTTGAGCGTAGTCAGAAGCGATTGCTGGATAACTTCCCTCCTCTTGTGCATCCTCTGCAAATATGTCCCTCCTCGTTTCGTCTGACGGATCCAAAATTTTATCGTGAATAAAATAAACGTCCAGAATTTCAAAGAAAAATATAGTTGTCTTCGTTCGCTCTTTTTCTATTTTAACTTTCCCTTTACTTTATAACTTTAAGCACGTTTTGCGTTCTTTTGTGTTTCTATTTTTATGGTTTGCTTTAAACTCTACGTGTTTGCTTAAATATCGCAATATTTTGTGTGTTTGCTATCTTGGTTGTGCTACGTTCTCCACATATTTAGCAATATAGTTTCGATTTCATACGGATGGTGTCACATTGACACACATTGGGTTCACATGGAATAAACGAGTCCTCACATTTTCACGTGATATTATGTGCACACATACATGGTATAGATGCGTCCACATACGCATTTTTATTATTTATTTTTAGTGTTCATCGTAATTTTGACATCAATATGACCACAACAGATATTGGAATCTTATGATTGACATGGTCTTATGTGATCGATGAGCACCTCACTATGCATGATTATATGCAAAA
>MU263108.1:0-49303 GCA_020310875.1 Ceratopteris richardii | reverse complement strand
CCCCCCCCCCCCCCCCCCCCGGCCCCCCCCCCCCCCCCCCCCCCCCCCCCCCCCCCCCCCCCCCCCCCCCCCCCCCCCCCCCCCCCCCCCCCCCCCCCCCCCCCCCCCCCCCCCCACATCCACATATCCTGATAAGAAATGAAACTGATTCCCTTCACCGATTAGTGGGCCTTTGGGTTCTCTCGTTGAAACATGTCTCTTCATCTAATATTAGTGTCAGTCATATATAGTCTCTATGCCCTTTGGAGACGTTCGAACTCTATTCATTCCTAGTAGGTGCTAGACATTCAACCCATGTTTGTGTGGGATTCGGAGGGTTGCATGATTGTTATGGCCTTCAATTTCGTACTTTCCTCTAGTTCAAGATATCAAGAAGAGTGGATAGCTAGATTCAACTTCATTAAAAATATGAACCCTGTCCTCTAACATAACTTAATGGTTTGGGGCTTCACCTTGCTTAGGTGGACTAGGAGTTCAAATACTATAGGATGCATTGGCCAAACATTTCTTCATTCATGTGATGAAATACAAAAAAGGTTCCCTGTGGAGCTGTGTAGTTGGCCTTCGGCCAATCTGCTGGTCATTGTCCATAGAGGAAAGGGCCATACTTGGTACATCAGCTCAAACTAGTTTCCTCATTTGGCATTAAGGTGCTCCATTATGAGTTGTTATCCTTGGCAAGCCATAAGGCTCTATTCATTCTAGGTGCTAAATGTTCTACCACTACTTGTGTGGGAAGTAGGGGATTCAGGGGTCCCATGGCTCCTATGCTCTCTTCATTTACAATCACACTTTCAATTAAGGCTTTCAATTAATTCAAGCCTTAGGAGGTGTAGATTGTAAAACGAAACTTCCCTTATGGTAATAAAAACAATTCTTTAGGAGGGCATCAGGGGATAGTCATCGATAACTCTATGGGTACACACCACCATGCATAGACATGGTAAGACCTTCGCTCATGTTCTTTCTACATTATAAATTTTAATATCCCATAAAATATGTATCTCATAAAAGAACAAAACTCGAAATGTGCTTTCTCAATCACATGACATAGAATACATAGCGAGATGAAAATCAAGTGAAGGAGGACCAGCCACTAGACATGAAAGGCATAGCTCAATGCATGCTAATGAAAGGGGACATAAATAAATTATATACTAAGGAGATGGATCTCTGATTCTACACAAAAGCACCACCATCATAATTGTAAACCCCTCTATATGTCCAAGGATCTCATATGTCCATAGATCTCATGGATGCCATGTGTCCCACACACCATGGATGCCATATGTTCATGGATACAAAACCACGTGAATTCCATGTATTTATGAAATCCAAGGGATGCCATATATCCCATACTTTCATGCCATATGTCCAAAATATGTCTACGGATCAAATATGTTCTTAGATCTAAAAACCTAATGAACTAAGTTATGTCATATGTGAGTAGTTCCCCGCATTACAAACAAAAGGTCACAACATGGAGGGGGATATTGAGAGTTTCATGCTTTCCTCTTTTGTCCAACACCTATTTCATTCTCATGTAAGCACATATATCTCGCATAAAAAAGGAATTTTTTTGCATTCCATATAAGTAGGGTCCCTCTTCATTCTCACAAGCTAATCCTCTCAAGCACTTGGCAAGAGTACCCACTGTGTCCTTATGAAGTTTCCATTCTCATAGAACATCTTATGTAAGTTTCCGTTTCATTTCATAATCTATTTTATTCCAATTTGTTTTTTATAATTTTTTTTTTCTTATTCTAGTCGAAACCTCATGAGCTAGCTCCTTGAGTTAGACATGAAAATATTCCCTCTTCACTATTTAAAAGAAGGAAAACTTCAATGTTTTGTCGAGAGCCATACCTAGAAGCATGTTAAAGACATCATTTATATTTGCTCTATGTTTCGTTCTGGAGATTCCTTGAGGAAGTCTTGTGAACTAGACAACCTTCTTTTTCCTTCTTTTTTTTTTTGCCAATGGGCATAGAAAAAATGGGTCAGGAAAATATATCGGAACATCTTAAACCTATTATTTTAAAAATGAGTCCATTTTTAATCCAAATAGATCATAACTTAATATGTCTGGAAGCAAACAGCTTGGCTTCATTGTTTCGAAAGCACGAGCGTTGCTGCTCTCTTTTGTCTCTAATCAATGACGAAGAAACAGAAACATTGTCCTCCTCTTTTTCCGTAAGGTTGAAAGTCATGGGCTTTTCCATCCCTTGTGACATCTAGAAAGGGAGGGGACTATAAAATAAGGATGGAAAGCTCTTTGCTAGTGTGATGGTTGTTTATTGCCTCCTTGAGAGTAGTAGAACCAATTTTCCCATGAGTCCAATGTGAATCGATTTTATTTGCGTTTAGGCAAACAACAAACTTTTGAAGAAACTTTAGTTTTTTAGGAGCCCAGCGGGACAGAATATAAACGAGGGTTGCGAGAATATAATAGTTAAGAACAAAAACTCTATGAGAAAGAGAAGATTGACAACTATACGACAAGAACAACTTTTTCGTGAATTTATCCAAAACCCATTCCCATCTTTGATGATTACTGGCTTGAAAACCCATAGGAATTCCAAGAAGTCTGAACACTTCCCCATCTTTAATGATTTCACAACCAATGTTCTCAATGCAAGGAGGCACATGATTAGAGGAAGACTCAAAGGCAGTTTTTTATGATTAATGTTTGATCCACTAGCAATATAGAAGGTGTTAAGGAACTCTAAGATACTATTGGCATAGTTTTCATCAGCTTTAATTAAGATATTAGTATCATTAGCAAATGTTTGAAGAAAAAACTGCTTATCACTACCTTGCATAGAAATACCTTCAACTTTCTTACTCTCAATAGCATCTTTAATCAGCCACCCAAGGGCATCAATAACTATGGCAAAGAGGAGGGGGTCTAAAGGGCAACCTTGTCTAATAGAACTTCTAAGTCTGAAATGAGGGGAGAGATTCCCATTTATAGCCACCCTTGAGTGGGCATTGCCATAGCCAGTATTGACAACTTTTATGAACCTTTTCCCAGATCCTATGTCGTGTAGAGCTTGGAGCACAAAGTCCCATTCTATCCTATCATAAGCCTTGTCAAAGTCCATTTTGAAGAAATAAAAGGGTTGGTTGGACTCATTGCCATACTCAATACCTTCCCACAGAGAAATAATAGCATCAAGAATAAATCTACCTTTGATGAAGCCTTTTTGGTCAGGCTAGATGATGTCTTTCATAAGAGGGTTGAGTCTCCTAGAAAGGGAAGAGGCAAGTATCTTATAGATACTGGTAAGAGAGGTGATAGGCCTCCAGTTATTCAAATCCTCTTTTGGTCCTTTTTTATGGATCAACTTTATTACTCCAGTGTGGATTTCAATAGGAACAGTGCCTTTGCTAACAGATTCATTCCAAATTGAGAGAATAACAGGAGTCAGGAAATCATTCAAAGCAATGAAGAACTCATTAGGAATACCATCAGGGCCAGGATTCTTGCAAGGTTTCAATTTATCTATGGTTTCTTTAATCTCATCGGCAGTGAGGGGTAGGTCCACCATGGCAGCCATGACAGGAGGAATCACTTTTTTCCTTTTAAGAGCGATGCAGGCCCTGGCTCCGTGGATGTCCTCTCCCCAATTGCGAGAACTAGAGAAAACATCACTAAAGACGTGAGCAGCCTCTTCCAAGTTCTATTGGAAATTTAGTAGGTCCACAACTAATACCACATGTCCATGGTTCCATAGGTCCAAGATCTACAACATAAATTTCAGCAATCTTCCAATATTGATAAAACATGAACATACCACACGTAATCATACAAATGACGAGACAAAGATAGAAAAAGATTAGACAACATGTGTAAAGTGTTACATAAGCCACTGCTTACTCACACTATCATACATACAAATGTTCAAATTACAATGTGGGAGCAAAAATCTCAACCACTCTATGTGAACAGAAATAGATGGATGAGTGAATGTACAAATGTTATAAACATATTCTGATGTATGGACAAAAATCTGAATATATATGAGATGTGTGACCTAATAGGTTGTAGAAGAGTGAATATGAGTGACAGAAAGAGGAAGGATGAGTGTGAAACTGATAATCAGCAAACACTCATCTAAATTTAGGCTATGGAAGACCCTAAGTCGGACACATGTGTGAAAAGACCACATACTTACTTACAAAAGTAGCAAAGAATGCTAAGAAGTTTGCTGTCACAAATCCTCAAACTCATATGAACATACCTTCTCGAACACCTCATCCAAATATGCGTAAAGCATACATGTATTGATTCTCTTGTACCTATGTCGAATAGGACTTCTCCTAATATGGATGTCATTTCCTCCATAAACTCCAAGTAGTCCCTGTGTGCATAAAGAGAATATGTACCTGAATTCTTAACATAAGATGCAAATCTTATGTTAACCAACATTCAATGTCTTTGAACTAACCCGAAATCTTCATGTAGAAGACAATCTTCAAATACATCATGTGGATGGCTGATCCACACCACCAAGCTGCTGATGGACAAGTCCTCTCCATAAGCAAGAGTGTGAGCACACTCTTCTCCTCCAAGAAGAACTCCATAGCCGCTCCTCAACATGCTCCAAGATAGCACCATGGCTACCCCATGTGCTAAGAGCACCACCTCTATTGAGGTACCAAACCTGGCATTGAACTAGGTGTAGGATGTCTAACAAAGTGACCCAAGACTCTCTTATATAGGTTTTAAAGCTCCATGCAAAAAACTCACAAAAACGTGCTTTATTTTAATCACACCGCTTTTCAAATTGATTTTGCTTTATTTTAAGTGAGTTTGCTTTATTTTTAAATTGGCCTTTAGCTAACTTTAAAAATAACTTCTTGACCTACTTTTTCACACTTTTGACTACTTGGTGAATGATCTGACAACATTTTTATAATCCTCATGCCGAGAGCTATCATATGAGGTCAAAACCCTAAATGAGCAAAGAATTAGGGTTAGGGTTTTCTCCCAAATCCGATCCTTAATGAGTGAATGTCATATACCATTGGAAAGCTCTCTTCAAGCTCTACAAAATAGACTCATAAACATTTTACCCATTTTTGTGCCAAAAATGACTAAGTACTAAAATTAGGGTTTCTGCCCTAAATGGATTTTGGACTCATGTGACATTGTTTTCCAACAATCCCCCTTGCAATGTCATATTGGTACAAACTAATTGGATATTTAACTTCAATCATCTGCAAACTATCATAAACTTCAAATTTGTATTCCCGAATTGACCTTCAAACCGTTTCTTCAAAAGTCTTCTTCAAAACTGAATTTGACTTTCTTCAAACTTCAAAAAACTGGACTTGCTGAATATGAACCATAACACTTGAGAAAATATGCAAACTAGATATCCAATAGTGTATACATCAAGCAATCACTTGTAGCAAGTACTGACTTTGAACCTGCTATCTTCTGTCTTCTCAAACCTGTAAACATACACTAGGATCCACATATTTGCATTTACCTTACAAAAGGTTTCTCAACGTACTTTTGTTGCATCATGTAAATACGCTAAAATCAAGATTTGAATCCTGGAACCTGTGACTGACAACTCACAACTTACTGTATTATGAACATTGTTGGTACAACTTTGACTGTACTCAACTCAACTCATGAGTCTTACCAAAAAGTCTATAATGTCATGATGTCTTCATCCTTGTTCAATCTGTAAATCCTTCATACCTCTTTCCTTCAGAATCTCGTATAAACATATATGTGTGCACCTCTAGGTATGATTCTTTATTCTTTCACATATGGTTGAAAATAATTCTTCATGTTTCATCATTTCCTTGGATGATTTAACACTAGCATCCAAAATTCTTCAAATATATCAAAATTTATGAAATCTCGAACGTCTTCCTTCATAAATCTGATCTTTCATAACATTAATACATGTGTCTGAAACAAATGATTTGAACCCTTTTATTAAACATTGTGCACATGCCAATAGCTTTCTCTGTCATTCCTCAACTTCCCAAAAATCTAGAATCAGGTTAGCAAATCCATCAAAAAACCTTTGCTGAAAGCATTTTAGGATCCATAATCTTCTGCAACATAACAAGTATCTTCTTCTATTTTCTACAACACAAATCTGATAGAATCTGAACCTTTGACTTATATGGTAAGAATTTTTCAAACAAAGGATAGACAATTGGCTCATAAATACTGAAGATCTTCAAGATCATTCAAGATCTATCAAGATCATACAATATCTATTCAAGATCTTACTGACAAAATACCTGTGTAGAATCTGCTGTCATCAAACCTTGATGATTGAGTGTTTGATTTGCTACCTGAATGTTTCCAAGTGTCCATGCTTCTCACAAAGTTGTAAAACTTTTCTTCAAACAAATCCTTCCCAAGAATCTGCAACTCCTACTTGTTTTTCTTTTGTCTAACTACACTTCTCAATCAAGTGATAGGATGTGATGGAACACCTTTTTTAATACAAGCATGTATACAAAAGTCAAGACAAACATAGAAAGTAGATTCTTCAACTGACTGGTACAAAAAATCTCAATTTTTGATGTTTTTTGAAAATACTAAATATGACGTAACTTTTCCAAACATAAAACCTCTCTTCAAGTCTCCAACATCTTCTACAAATACTCTTTTACTTCAAGATTTAGGTAAAGAAGAAATATACTTCTCTACAATTTGTCATATACCAAGTAGCTCTAAATTGACACTCCAAGAATTCTTTGAGGGAATATATAAGCTACCAGCTCAAGAACTTCAACTTATATATAACTCATACATATGAGTCAAAATATACAAGTTGTCTTCAAAATGTGCTTCTTTTCTTTCTCTCAATCCAATTCTTTGTCAAATCTACTAAATCATGACCAATTATCATGAAAAACAAGAAACTGCTTCTTCTTTAAACTATCTTTTTCACAAGATGTTCTCGTAGACTTCTCTTTGGGTGTAGAGGATAAAGTAGGAAAAGTATATGGAAGATATATGAGAAAAGGAAGTCTTACTTTTCTTTTGGAAATGTTGGACTTTCTTGTTCTGCATCTTTCTTCCATCTGATGATGATGTCAACATCTTCAAACTTCTCTTCCATACCTTTTGTTCTCTTCATCTTGAAGTAGCAAGGACTCTTGTCTTCTTCAAATGAATTTTTTTCTTCCACTAGTGCTAAGAGTAAGAGACAAAACAAACATGGTATACAAATGGAAATGAATATAGAATCATGTTTTACCATCTCCTCATATCTCTGTATCAAAACTCTACTTCAAATGTGACTAATATGACTAAATTCACCAACCTTTTCCTTGAGTTGGCTGAATACTAAATTACCTCTCTAGTGTACCTAGATCAAATTTTGTACCTGGATATCCAACCAACTTACAACACAAAATTGGCTGAAAACAAAATTGATGCTCTCCACATTTGTCTTCTTAGATGAGGTTGCTTGCCATGAAAGAGATCTCTCAAAACTGTCTAGAAAAACCTCTACATACCTGTTTTGATGTAGTTAATGCTTTTAACTTTCAAGAAATGAAAGTGTATAAAAGCACTTCTTGAATCCTTCAAATCTCTTCATAATTTCTCTTCTAAGATATGACCTACAAATGATAATCTGATAGTAGAAATTAATACCTATGATTTGATGTTGATCTGCTTCCTTCATCTTCTCCAAACCATTTTTTTCCTTGAATTTGAGGTAGCCTTCTCTTCATCAAGTCTGGGTCTTCAATTAATACTTCTACAAAGTATTTGCATACTCTCCCAAACGTACTTAGCTGCTAACAAATCATCAACTTCATACTTCACATTGATGAATAAACATGTAACAGAATTGTCTAATTCTCAAATCTCTAGTCATCTAGATTAAGTGTGTATGCCAGATGTCAAATGTTAGAAGATGCTCTTAAATCATATGTTGTAAACCTAGAAGTTTGGAAACCTGTGAACGTGGATGCTCTGATACCAAATGTTGGAAATTTAGTAGGCCAATAACTAATACCACAGGTCCATGGTTCCATAGGTCCAAGATCTACAACATAAATTTCAGCAATCTTCCAATATTGACAAAACATGAACATACCACACTTAATCATACAAATGATGAGACAAAGATAGAGAAAGATTAGACAACATGTGTAAAGTGTTACGTAAGCCACTACTTACTCACACTATCATATATACAAATGTTCAAATTACAATGTGGGAGGAAAACTCTCAACCACTCTATGTGAACAGAAATAGATGGATGAGTGAATGTACAAATGTAATAAACATATTCAGATGTATGGACAGAAATCTGAATATATATGAGATGTGTGACCTAATAGGTTGTAGAAGAGTGAATATGAGTGATAGAAAGAGGAAGGATCAGTGTGAAACTGATAATCAATAGACCCTCATCTAACTTTAGGCTATAGAAGACCCTAAGTCAGACACGTGTGTGAAAAGATCACATACTTAGAAAAGTAGCAAAGAATGCTAAAAACTTTGCTATCAGAAATCCTCAAACTCATATGAACATACCTTCTCAAACACCTCATCCAAATATGCATAAAGCATACATGTACTGATTCTCTTGTACCTATGCTGAATGGGACTTCTCTTGATATGGATGCCACTTCCTCCATAAACTCGAGGTAGTAGTTGTGTGCATAAAGAGGATATGTATCTGAACTCTTAAGATAAGATGCAAATCTTATGTTAACCACAATCCAATGTCTTTGAAGTAACCCGAAATCTTCATGTAGAAGACAATCTTCAAATTCATCATGTGGATGGTTGATCCACACCACCAAGGTGCTGATGGGCAAGTCCTCTCCATAAGCAAGAGTGTGAGCACACTCTTCTCGTCCCAGAAGAACTCCATAGCCGCTCCTCAAGATGCTCCAAGATAGCACCATGGCTGCCCCATGTGCTAAGAGCACCACCTCTATTGAGGTACCAAACCTGGCGTTGAACTAGTTGTAGGATGTCAAGTGACCCAAGACTCTGTTATATAGGTTTTAAAGCTCCATGCGAAAAACTCACAAAAAAGCACTTTATTTTAATCACATCGCTTTTCAAATTGCTTTAGCTTTATTTTAAGTGAGTTTGCTTTATTTTTAAAATTGCTTTTAGCTAACTTTAAAGATAACTTCTTGACCTGCTTTTCACACTTCTGACTACCTGGTGAATGATCTAACAACATTTTTATGATCCTCATGCCGAGAGCTATCATATATGGTCAAAACCCTAAATCAGTAGAAAATTAGGGTTAGGGTTTTCTCACAAATCTGATTTCATATGACTGAATATCATATACCATTGGAAAGCACTCTTCAAGCTCTACAAGATAGACTCATAAAAGGTTTACCCATTTTTGTGCCAAAAATGACTAAGTACTAAAATTAGGGTTTCTGCCCTAAATGGATTTTGGACTGATGTGACATTGTTTTCCAAAAAGTTCTCCTCATCATTAATAGCAAAACCACCAGACGCTTTCATAAGCAATGGAACAAAACCTTTATTTTTCTTCTTTTTCAACAAAGCAAACATATTGTTCTTAGGCTTGTCAATATTCCGTGCCCAAAACTCTCTTGAAGTGGAAAGAATGCTCCTAGCTTCAATGTATTCTTCATACTTCAATCTCTCTTGAAGGGATAAAATCAAACCCATTTTATCAAGGCTTTGACAGGAACCTAGTAGGTCTATCTCCTTAACAATGTCACTTCTTCTCTTAGCTCTAGCAGCTCTCTTGAGAGACTTAAAGTGGATAAAGAGAACTTGGATTTCTCTGATAGCTTTGGCCCAAGCCACACAAGGGTTAGAAAAGTTATTGAGGCAATGGGGGATGATGTTTTTGGACTTTTCTATCACACAGGGGACATTGAGGAGAGACGGGTCCAAATGCAACCAACCCGATCTAGCATTAGGACACTTATGCTTAAGGGACACTCTAATAGGGAGGTGATCCGAAATGCACAAAGACTGCTCAAGCTCAAATTTCTTGTTCCATAATTTATGGGATAGAGCAAGGTCTATGTAAGCACGGTCAAGACAACCGGCATAGAATTGGGGCCTTTTTGCCTATTATTCCAGGTGAAACCATTTTGGGAAGAGATATCAAACACATCATGCTGAGTAATGAGTCTAATCCACTCCTGCCACTCTTAGCCAAAAATGTCAATTCCTTTTTTATCAAATCTATCACTAATGGCAGTAACCATATTGAAGTCCCCAACAATAATAAGGGGGCCAACGAGATGGGACAGCTCTTCCCAACACAGGTTTCTCTGATGGGGACAGTTGGAAGCATAGAGACTGATCACAGTGCACTGAAAGGCTTGAAGAGGGTAACACAAGCCCATTGATGAGAAGGGCTCTAGATTTTATCTTTGACAAAATGACTTATCGCATTGGCTACCCCAATAGTGTCGGGAAAGATGGATGGACACTCCAAGAAATGAGTAGGTATTGCTAGATCCTGCTTTGTACCAGCCCCTTAGAGCTTTAGATTTGAGTTGTGGGCCCTCTTAGCTCTCCAATGACACTATACAAGTGCCTATGTACGTTGGAAATGATGTGAGAAATGATTGAACCAAAACAGACTACTTCCAAGTTGAAGGATTAATGAAAACCTTTTATTTTTGTTCACACACCTGTTGCTTAGTATGCTCAGTGCTTCTAGTACAGTAGGAATTAGAAACATTCCTTTTAGAGATATCTAACTAGCTTAATAAGCTAATGATTCCAAGTGGAATCACTCAAAATGATGCACTATACACAAAGCAATCAACTTAGCAATTAAATCATTACCCCCGATTTTTTAGGACCTTTGTAGAGTTTGACCAATGAGTGCGTCGACATGCTTTTCGCCAAATTGGCTGAATGAAATATCTTCAAGCTTTTTGAGCATGTAGAAAACAAGGAGTGGATTCCAACAAGCTATAGAACATTGAAAATGGTGGAGATGTGACTGAGATATGAGCACTAGAAGTTGACAGTTATGAATGACTATAACATAGAGATCATAGATGAGCAATGTAGATCTATTGTATTATTGAACAATGTTGTACAAGGTCAGAGGCTTGACAATCATAGCCTAATGATGGTGAGTAGTGTAGGCCACAATGTAGACCTCTCTCTCTTACAATATGGCAATGGAGAACTCGAGAATGGAGACATTTTTCCATGACTTTTCCATGTTACCTTTATAAGTGCTACATTCAAACTTTGAATTTGAATTCAACTTTTGGCTCTCTCTAAAAGTAATCCACCAATCTAGACGTTATTCTCTCCAACATGAAGTCGTGACTTTTCATCTAACAAACTCCATGAGTTTGTAGGTAGCTACAAATATTCTTTCAAGTTAAATAAGCTTTTGCAAATGGTAAAGCATAAAATCTTCCTAGCAATGGTTTCCATGGAGCTTCAATTGTTCATGAATTTCTACCCAAATGTGTAGGCTTGAACTTTGCACCAACAACTCCCCCTCAAGCCAAACATTTTGGCTTGGTCTTCTTCTTCAATCTTCATACATATCCTACAATCCAATCATTGACTTAAACCTGCAAAGTTCTGTACCATCAAATGCTTTAGTCAATAAGTCTGCACATTGCATATTAGTTGATACATATGCCAACTGAATCTCCTTGCTCAATAGCTTCTCTCTCACATAATGATAGTGGACCTCTATATGCTTGGTCCTAGCATGATAAATAGGATTTGCTGCAAGATGTAATGAGCTTGTATTATCTCCAAAAATCATTGGAGATACTATGCAAACCCAAATCTGTGTATATGATGCATATGGCCTCTTGAGTAGCATTGGCCAATCCTCTATGCTCTGCCTCTGTAGAAGATAAAGCAACAGTAGGTTGCTTCTTTGAACACCATGATATAGGCATATCACTTGCAAAGGATAGGTATCCTGAGGTACTCCTTCTATCATCTTTGCATCCTGCCCAATTTGCATCTGAATATATCTTGATGTCCAAGTCTGATGTATAAGGAAAATACAATCCATGATTTTGAGTGCCCTGAAGGTACTTCAAAATCCTTTTGGAAACTTCCAAATGAGGTGCCCTAGACTTGTGCATACATTGACCTAGAACACTTACTCCATAATCAATATCAATCCTTGTTAATGTAGCATAGTTCAAGCTTCCCATTGTACTTTGGTAATCTGAAATGTTCTCAAGTACATCACCTTCATGAGCACTTAATTTTAAGTTTACCTCCATTGGAGTACTTGCAACCTTGGCATCCTGCAAATGAAACTTCTTTAACATATCTTGTATATATTTTCTCTGAGTAATATAAACTCTAGAGTTAGTATAGACTAACTCAAGACCAAGAAAATATTTTAGTGATCCAAGGTCACTAATTTTGGACTCCTTCATCATCTGATTCTTGATCTGCTTGATGCCATCAGCATCATTACCTATGAGTATGATATCATCAACATATACACATAGATATATTACCTTTGAATTATTTCTTTTCACAGACAGAGATGTATCTGCTTTGCTCATGATAAATCCTTGATCTTGAAGGTATGTAGTCAACCTATGGTTCCATGCCCTAGGTGCCTGCTTGAATCCATAAAGAGATTTGTTCAATTTACATACATATATTACCTTGTTTGGTTCCTCATAGCCAAGAGGTTGAGATATGTACACCTCCTTTGAAATCCAGCCATTTAGAAATGCATTTTTTACATCCAACTGATACGTGTTCCAATTTTTTGATGCAGCCACACTTAGCAATACCCTTATGGTTGGCATCTTGTCTAGAGGTGAGAAGGTTTCTCCATAATAAACTCCTTGGGTTTTTGCAAAACCCTTAGCCAAAAGTCTAGCTATGTACCTGCTTATTGATCCACCAGAATTCCTTTTGATCTTATAGATCCATCTAGAACCAATTACCTTCATAGAATCCTTCTTTGGTACTAGTTCTCAAGTATCAGTCTCCTTGAGTGCTTCAATTTTCTCATCCATAACTTGCTTCCATTCTGCCTTGGTCTTTGCCTCTTCATATGATGATGGCTCTTCAAATGAAACATCTTTTGCAAGATAAACAGAGTGCTTCGTAACTAGGGAAGTATCATACCCATATCTGATTGGCTTCTTGCTCTCCCTTTGTGATCTTCTGATTGCTTGGTTGGATGATTCAGGTATATCCTCCAATTTCTTCATCTTGACTTTGCCTTTGGACTTCCATGCCTTGAACTCTTCTAGGTTGATGATGTCCTCATCATCTGAGTTGATATCTCCATTTTGAGTAGGCTCCTCCTTAGTGAAGCTTGGAAACTTCTCTTCCAAGTCATAAGGTAGCGTTACTTTCCTGCATTCACTATCAAATGAAGAGTCATTCTCATCAAAGGCAACATCTGTACTGAACATGAATCCTTTGTTTGAAGGATTCTAGAACTTGTATCCTTTTTTATTCAAGTCATACCCTATGAAGATGCACTTCTCTGCCATAGGGTCTAGCTTACCTCTTATCTTAGAAGTGATATGCACATACGTTACACATCCAAAGATCCTGCAATGATCAAGTGAGGGTCTTCTACCATGCCATGCTTCATATGGGGTCATCCCATCAAGAGATTTGGATGGCAACTTGTTCACAAGATAACTGGTAGTAGATACACTCTCTCCCCACAAGTAGTTAGGTAATTTTTCCTCATTTAACATTGACCTAGCTGTTTCAACAATTGATCTATTTCTCCTTTCTGCCACCCCATTTTGCTCAGGGGTATACCTTGTTGTAATTTCTCTCTTGATTCCTCTGTCCTGCAAGAATACATCAAACTCATTTGAGAAGTACTCACCTCCTCCATCTAACCTTAGTCTCTTTAGGTTTCTCCCTATTTGGTTCTCAACAAGTGCAAGATACTTTTTAACACAACTGAATACTTCATCTTTGTGCTTCATAAAGTACAATATAGTCCACCTACTGTAATCATCAATGAAAGATACATAATACCTTAATCAGAGATTGAGGGATCCTTACTTGGTCCCCATACATCTGTATGGACAAGCTCTAGGTAGTCCTCATGCATGTAGCCTTTCCTTGAGAATGGTAACCTGTGAGACTTTCCAAACTGACAAGCACCACACTTATAAATCATGTGTTGCTTGGATACATTAGGTATCCCAAGCACACATTGGTCTCTACATATTTGTTTCAAGGTTCTTTCACCAACATGCCCTAATCTCTTATGCCAAATTTCAAACTCTGATAAAGTTTGATCTTTGTAACTATAAAGTGCAATGTTCCTTGTATCCTCAAGTTCAAAAGTGAATAATCTACCTGTCTTTTCTCCTTTTGAAATTCTCTTGAATCCATGCCGCGCATCCTCCACAAATGCTCCATATTGGTTGAATCTAACCTGCAAACCCTTTTCCACAATCTGTCCAACACTCATCAAATTCTTGGTAATTGTAGGTACATATAGAACCCTACTCAATAGATTCTTGTTTCCATCAGAGGTCTTAACATTTCCTACTTTAATCACTGAGTGCTTGGTCCCCATGAGTGTGGTAAGGTTTGGAATCTCCATATCCATGTACAAGTCCATGGCAGTTGTGAAGCTCTCCCATTTTTCATCACATTTAATACCATTGATTACTTGTCTTACAATCTGCTCCTCTTCAATTTCTTCTTCTATGCTTGCCAATTGATCTACTACATCTTTGACTTTGGTCACATACTCTCAGATGCCTTGCTTAGGTTGCTTTCTTTGAGTGGTAAACTCAATCCACAATTGGTTCTTCCTAGCTCTTGTGTTGGAAGAGAAATAAGAAGACAATGTTTCCCAAGTCTCTTACAGTTCCTAATATGTGGAAGAAGAAAATTAGAGATTGAGTTAAGTAAGTAGGACCTTGCTAATGCATCCTTGGCGCACCATGTGTTGAGTCTTTCATGCTCCTCTCTTGTAGGCTATCCTTTGCTTCTGAATATGGGCATCTCCTCATCTCTTGAGATGTACCCATAGAGGCTCCTTCCTTGTAAGTATGTCTTCATCATCAAGGATCATGCTTGATAGTTGTTCATATCCAGTTTATCAATGAAAGAAGGAAAAGCATCTCCCATTTTACCTTAACTTTGCTATGATACCACTGTTGGGAAAGATGGATGAACACTCCAAGAAATGAGTAGGTACTGCCAGATCCTGCTTTGTACCAACCCCTTGTAGCTTTAGACTTGAATTGTGGGCCCTCTTAGCTCTCCAATGACACTATACAAGTGCCTATGTACTTTGGAAATGGTGTGAGAAATGATTGAACCAAAACAAACTACTTCCAAGTTGAAGGATTAATGAAAACCTTCTATTTTTGTTCACACACCTGCTGCTTGTTATGCTCAGTGCTTCCACTACAATAGGAATTAGAAAAATTCCTGTTACAGGTATCTAATTAGCTTAATAAGATAATTCTTCCAAGTAGAATCACTTAAAATGATGCACTATACACAGAGAAATCAACTTAGCAATTAAATAATTACGCTCGATTTTTAAGGACCTCTGCAGAGTTTGACCATTGAGTGCTTTAACATGCTTTTCTTTAAATTGGCTGAATGGAATGTCTTTAAAATTTGTGAGCATGTAGATAACATGAATCTGATTCCAACAAGCTATAGAACATTGGAATTGGTCGAGAAACGACTGAGGAGTTATTCTCTCCAACATGAAGTCATGACTTTTCATCTAACAAACTCCACGTAGGTAGCTACAAATATTCTTTCAAGTCAAATAAGCTTTTCCAAATGGTAAAGGATAAAATCTTCCTAGCAATGGTTTCCATGGAGCTTCAACTGTTCATGAACTTCTAGCCAAATGTGTAGGCTTGAACTTTGCACCAACAAATAGCAGATCCCCCCTTTTTGTGAGGGTGATCAGTGTACGATCAGGAATGCTTGTTAGAAACACTAATTAAATGACAATTCAACTTAGAGCTCAAGCGCTTGAATGCAAATAATGTAAACACGAAGAAGGAAAAAAACTAGTCACGGAGTACAGAGTCATTTCTTAATGTTTCTAGTGAGCTTGTTAAGAGAGATGATGCTTAGACTATTCATGGTAAACAAGAAGAAGGAAAAAAACTAGTCAGAGAGTACAGAGTGATTTCTTAATGTTTCTAGTGAGCTTATTCAAAGACAGTGACTCTTTCAAAATATCCTTCCTTTTGGATTTCAATAGACTATCTTTCCTCTTTGTTCTAGAGAGTTTTTGACCTAACGGCGCCTATTTCTCTTTCTGGCTAAGGTTCAGATCATCAACATCATTACCATGGCATTGGAGCCCATTGATTTCCGCATCATCAATCTTTGCAAGTTCTTCAATGAACCTGCAGTCCTCAAATGCCAAAAGATTATTAGTCTCCAACCGAGAGCCATTAGTAGGAATGTTAGAATTAGCAGTAGAAATCATTGGGAGTTTTTTTCCTATTTCAAACAACCATCCAACCTATTTTTGAATCCTTGAGGGCCTTGGTTGTAGGGACATAATCCTTCATGCCAATCCAACCAGCAGACTCACTTGAGCTTGTGGCTCCAAAAGGAAAAGCATCAAGAGCTTCAACTCTTTTATTTATCATAGAACATGGATTAGAAACTTCTTCCAATAACACATCAAAAGTATTAACCCACATTTTATCCCTTTTTCCCTTGCTTGGTCTAAGGCTTTTTTATAGTAGGATCCAAAGGCCCTTTGTGGATGGGCTTATCATCTACAGTTTTAGAATCCATATTATTATTCACCTCTTTAAGTAAAGAACAATCTCTAACCCAATAACCTAACCTATTGCATTTAAAACAGGGATTCGAAAAGTTTTTGTAGAGAACTTTTTGCTCATGTAGCAGCCGTCTATCAGAGATTAATTTTCAGAACCTTTGAGCAGTTTATTAATATCAATTTCGAGAAGCACTTGGGATCCCATTTGGGATTAATGGAGCCCCTTAGCTGCTGACCTAGCAGATTCCTTCAAACCAGGGATAAAAGTGGACAAGTAAGTTAGACCTATCTAACCAAACAGGAACACGGGAGGGTTTAGGACCACAAGAATTGAATCCTGTAAACCACTTGAAGAAAGAAACTAGCATATTTCTTATAATCCATTGTCCCTCTGTAATGACTCTAAGAGCACTGATCAAATCATCAAAGAGGAATATAAAATATCCATCGGGAAGAGATTGAATTTGTCCAACCCTTAAACCTCTAGATTCCCAATTGGATTCAATCCAATGTTTCAAGACATCCATCAAAGGTCGGGGCCCATGACAAAGGGCAATAGCGACCAAGTCAGACATCTGGTTTTGCCACTAAGAAAATGAGCCTTTGTCTATGACAAAAGTCACATCATCTTGAAAGTCAACACTATTCTTCATTTCCTTGAAAAAACATTCAAGAGTGACATGTAGAGGAGATTTATCTTTGTTGACCTCTGCAGATGGCATAGCGAAACCACAAGCAACCGCTTGAGAACTCCCAGACAGAAGAACGTCCGCAAATGTTTTACCATGCTCAATCCACGGTATCAAATCATGAGAATGAGAACTTACCTAGGGGATGAAGCCCATGTTAAAAACTGTTGAGTCAACAATTTCATTGCCCCTAGCCTCAAAGCCAACTCCACCACAGATGTATTCCTCATTTTGGCTTGCGAGGGCATGAAAACCAGGAGGATATTGGCCATTAGCAAGAATCCCATCCTCAGAGGAAAGAATAAGCATGTTTGGTACTTGTGAAGCCAAATGTTCACCTTCGACATCACGCAGTAGACCATCAAAAGCCATCAATCCAATTCCCCTCCCCCCATAGGGGAAGAGTGGGGAGAATACCTATCTGAGGCTGAGAGAGAGAGTGAGTGAGAGAGAGAGAGAGAGAGAGAGATCACGACTAGCCAAGCAAAAATGTGATAAATGAAAACCAGTACGATTGCATGAGGTCAACAGTAAAGTCGTCCATAGCCCTAACTATGACTGTTGGACATCCCCTTCTCCTTGGTAGTGATCTTGGCAATGCTACCCTTTTGTTTTTTGAAGAATCCATGCATGTCTAAGCCACTTGATGCAGACTCAGAGACTTACTACTACAACAATCTAGTTTCTATAGCCATTCTTGTTTAGTTTTAGTTAACATCTGCAAGCAATTATTCAAAGTAAGAAATCATTAGTAGCAATCTCTCCTCCTTGGGAGAAATCCTACAAGCTTCTAAAACCTTGTTTGAAGCATTTATAGTCCTCGATACTTTGATGACTACTATTCTAGAATATAATCCACCCATGCTAGGGGGATTCTTGGAGAAATAATTTAGGGTTGGAGATGAAATCCTTGTTAGGAACATAGCTACTTTTAACCTTCATCCAAGACTTCCAATACCAAAAAATAAGAACACTGCCAACATCACATAATTGCTGATGAGAAACAATAATCTCCCATAAGCGATTGTTAGATGAGGACTTGTAATTCTAAGCATAAAACAGATATGTATTTCTTTCAATAAGGACAAAAAGAACTCATTTGAATTCATGCTTCTCACAACCCATTTGTCTTCCAAGTTATCAACCATTTTAATAGGACATTGTATTCCCAACCCACCCTCTTGCTTGGGCAAGCAGCATTTCATCCAAGACACCTTGTTGACTTTATTGATCTGGTCATTCCCACCCCAAAGAAATCCTTCTGCAAGACGTATTATTTGAGCAAGTTCTTTTTTAGAAGGCTACCAACATGAAGGAAATAAATAGAATAAGGTAAAAAAAATGGTTCAATACAAACACTCTATGAGCAAGGGAAGAGAAACCAATTTGCCATTTAAAGACCTTCTCACAGAATTTACTTACAAACTAGTTCCATCTTTGTTGAAAGGATACCTTAAAGCCCATAGGAATCCCAAGCAGCCTGAAGACCACTCCTTCCTACAACACTTCATACCCAAATTTAGAAACACAAGCTGGAATAACTTTATTTGAAGCTTTGAGCCTAGTTTTCTTAGGGTTGATTTTAGATCCACTTTCCAAACAAAAGAGGTTAAGACAATCTAAAAAACATTCAATAGATTTGGCTTCAATCTTAGTGCACATGTTAGTATCATTAGCAAATATTTCCATCCCAAGCTGAGAAGGAGAGTTGGGGATGAGGATGTCTTTAACGTCCCATTTATCCATAGCATCTTTAACTAACTAGCCCAAAGCATCACAAAAATGGAAAAATCTAGGGGAGCTAAAGGGCAGCCTTGTCTCATGGATCTACAAAGTTTAAAGGGTTCATTGAGGTGACCATTTAATGTAGATCCTAATGTAAGCATTACCAAACAAGGTTCCAACATATCTAATGAATTTTTTCCCCAACCCAACATCATGGAGAGACTGAAAAATAAAGTCCCATTCAATTCTATCATAGGCTTTATTAGAATCAACTTTGAAGGAATAACAATTGTAGTTCAACTCAGTAGCACAATAAAATGCTTCCCAAGGGGAAATAATAGCATCCAAAATGAATATTTCTCTAATGAATCCTTTTTGCATAGGGAGGATAATCTGGCTTATAATCCATTAATCAATTGAGAAATGTTTCTCCTCAAGAATTAAGAATTTTAGTGGATATTGGAATGTCAAAATACCTAGACCTACTTCAAAACATTTGTAAAAAAATCCCTCATATTGTAAGCTCCTAGTTGGGATAAATCATTCCATGTTTTTGTGGATGCCTCAAACATTGACGTTGGTAGTGTCATGATGTAGTTCTCAATTAAATGGTACAAGCTGGTGTATTATGCAAGTCATTGACTATTGCTTGCTGAAAGAGATGAATTGGTTACTGAATGGGAGTTTCTTCATCTCATTTATTCTAATAAGAAATTTGGTCACTATCTATTAGGTAGAAAGTTTAAATTTCACATTGATAATTCTGCACTCACCTACCTAGTATGGTAGTAGAATCTAGTTGGTTGCTTAGTAAGATGAATTCATTTACTCCAAGAATTTGATTATGAGGTTGTTCATTAGAGTGGATCCTACCATGTTATTGTTAATTTCCTATCATGCCTCAATTTGGGATGAACTCCTACCATTATAAATTATTTTAGTCCTACTATCTATAATGTGCAACCCACTCCATCTCTAATTTTCTGGGATCTTTTTGAGTCATACTACGGTACCCTATTTCGATTCCTTACAACTGGAGTTCCACAAGAAACATTATCTACAAGTGCTTGAGAGAAATTAGCCTAGTAATGTTAAAATGTTTGTATTATTATGGGAAATTCATATTATCAAGATGAGTCTCCAACTTTACTGTAGTGCATCATCCTCATCATGATGTTCCTTGTGTCCTCACTCTGGCACACACACATCTGACTACTAGTAAGTTCTTATATGAGCTCACTCTTCAAAAAGTATTGTAGGATGGTCTTTGGTGGCCCACATCTCATCATGATACCCACCATGTTTTCTATATCTTTCAATAAACTAGTGAACCATTGTCTTCACAATATTTTTCTCCACATCTAATTATGCCACTCAAGCCATTCAAAAAAATGGGACTTGAGTATATTTAGGCCCATAACACCACATATATTTTCCCAAGATGGAATCTAGATGGATCCCAATAAGTACAAGCTATTATCAAATGACCACATTTGAGGAACCTAGAAGAGCTTCATGTCTTCCTAGGTTTATCACATTTCTATCAGACATTCATTAAGAATTACTCCAAAATTTTTGTCCCAATGATGGCACAAGTTAAAGGGATAGGAGAAACCTTTCATTGGGGAGAAGAACTGAACCAAAGTATGGAAAAGTAAAAGATAGCCATTGTTGAAGCTCCAGTTTTACATATAGCAGATCCCATTAAAACCTTTGTGGTTGGGACTGACGTGAGTGATTTTTCTATAGGAGCGGTTTTAGTTTAGGATGATCGACCAGTATCTTTTGAGAGCAATAAGCTAGAACCCACTCAAAAGAATTGCTCTATCAATGAGAAGGGGTTGTATGCCATTTTCCATGCTTTGAAGAAATGGGTTCATTATTTATATGGTGCCAAAGTTATGATAGTGTTTGTTAATGAGAGCATTAAGTGGATCTATAATCAAACAAACCTTAAAGGTTGTAAGCCATACTAGGAAGAGACCCTTTAAGAGTTTGATTATGAGCTTAGGTATAGAAGGGGAAATTTTAATGTTGTGGATGACACACTTAGCCACATGCCTATGCTCAATGGAATACATGTACATGGATCACTAGTGAGCTACTTGAGACCAATAGAGGAAAATGTAGGGTTGATGCTGCATATACTGAGATTTTGGAATCCATAGAGAAAGTGAAACTTGAGATGAGTCCCTAGAAATTTTGAGGTGAGATATGTGTCCCTGGACATAACACCTAATGCGATGCACCAAAGAGTTAACAAGACTTATAATCTTGTTAAGAGGAAGTTTTAATTGCTTGGACTTCATAAGGATGTCCTAGAGTATGTTCTTAAGTGAACTAAATGCCTAGTCAATAAAGTTAAGAGATTGATGATTGGAGGGCCAATGCACACATCAAAAATTCCCAATGGGAATTGGAGAGTATGTCCATGGATTTTATAGTCTGATTACCTAAGACACAAAGAGAGCATGAATCAATTTGGGAAATAGTGGATAGGTTACCCAAATGGCTAGGTTTACCATAGCAAATACCTTTGAGTTTGCTAGGTTATTTGTTGAGAACCGATATGGGTTATATGGTCTTCCTTCTACTAGTGGTGCTTTGGGCACAAGCAAAGATCTAGATTTTTGCATAGTTCCTATTTATTTCTGGTTTGATTATCATAATAAGTCTGATTTGTTCCTTAAAGTGGTGTAATCATAAAGTAAAGTAGCATAGTTGTTAATAATTTTTTGATTACAATATTAATGACTTCTAATGAATCATCAGTAAAGATACTTATCTAAAGTGATTGTGTGAGTATTGTGTTTATGGTAGAACCAATCAAAGTCTAAATCACCAATTACAATAATGGAGTGAGTAAATTAATTGTGATTTGTGAAAGAGTACCAAATTAGTGTAGAAAAAGTTAAGGGGCTGCTAGTTGGGCTTCACTCCAACTAAGACTCCTTGACCTTGGGAATGGAGAGCGACAGATAGGTGTAAGGAATTCTATACCAGAGTGCAGTTATGTGGAGAGAGGTTAACGTACCCAAGCATAGTTGGGCAAGAGGAAAGCGCACATTGTTCTATAATAGGACTTCTACCTACAAGAAAATATATAGGCACAACTAGTTGTGAGTTCAAAGGCCATTTTCCATGATGTCCCCATTGTAGGCCAATCTTCTAAAACTCCAATTTAAATGGTCCAGACCTCTCTCTACGATGCTCAAAGTACCTCAAAAGAAAATTCAAGAGAGTTTTGTAGAAGCTAAAGATGGTTTTTAGACTACACTCCACGATGACCCATTGGATTCACATGAACCGAAAGAGCCACCTTCTATTTCAGATGCTACTTTGTAGTTCTTCTACTTTTTTTGGGGGGGTTCATGTCAAACATGCATGCCATATGTTAGGGCCTCTAGGATATCGAGCAAGTGCGAAGAGACACAACAAAAAGGTCCAAGTTCCACTAGTGGTTCTTTGAGCACAAGGGAAGATCAAACTTTTGCATATTTTTTGTCTGTTCTCTATTCTGGTACTCTAATAAGTTTGTATTTTCTCTTGAAATGGTGTAATTGTTAATTTGTGTACTCATTAATAATTCTAAAATTCTAGTGCTAAAAATTTCTCTTCAACTTAATTCAATGAAAATACTAATCCATATGAGTATTGTGGTTATGATAGAACTAGACACAATCTAAAATGTGAATTGTGGTAATGGAGTGAATAAATTGGTCCAAAATTGTATACTAGAAAGACATAGTTAGTGCACTAAAAGTTAAGGAATCTTTACTCAAGTTTCCTTAGGCTAAAAACCCTTAGTTGACCTCTAGACTGCAAAATGACAGATAGGTAAGGAATTCCGCTTCATAATGCATTAACCGGATGAGATGTTAAAAAAAATGAAAAAAGAAGACACACATATGAAGAGCCATAAGGAATGTGAAGAGTCAAATGCATACAGCATGGTAAATAGATATTCATAAGGAGTGTATCATGACCAACACTTATCAAGGGGAAACGAAGAGAGTAACAAAGGACGTCTTGGAGTATAAAGAGGAGGAAATCCATGAGGCATGTGTTTCTCTAGATTTTTAAGCACATTTATCAAGTTTCACCTCACGAAGTGCTATTTGCCATAGAAGAGCATTTGATATGCATCACAAAAATGTGAACACTCTCCTTCTTTGACTAAGACCAAGTGGGCACTCATTTCTACAGACTAGAGGAAGAAGAGAAAAATGTTGTAGATATAAATGATAAGAAAAATCTTAACTTTTTACAAATATAATTCCAACACATGAGCTACACTTGCCAAATATAGGGAGGAATCTTCTAGTAGATGTAAAGCCATGCCTCGAATCCATCAACCAGATTTGTTGAAGCTATTAGAGCCATTTCGGCATATCAAGTTGTTAAGCTAGCTTGGCGCTCATTTCAAATTAATCATATCCAGATATGTGACATCGTCTTCTTGATTGCAGAGAAAATGCATGCAAAAAGGTGATAGGCAAACGTCTTTTCTTCCTTGGAAGCTTTGGCACTATTGAAAGAGTACTCCAAAGGAAGGAAGTCGATCCATGATCAACCATTCAACACTTGGTAGAGTATGTCACTACAATTTCCTTTTAGATGCCGATGGTATATTCTAGCATTTTCTAGCACCATAGATAAACCAGGATGACACAAGCTATGATGTCACCTTCTTCACTAGGCTCAAATAAAATTTACTCACATTTCTCTCCAAGGTTTTTTCAATATCTCTACCATAGTGGTATTTGGAAAGGGAGAGAAAGATAAGTAGAAATCATGCTATTTTGAACAAGCTTTAGAGAAACTAACTTATTCCTTATTTTTTGATGCAAATATGCTTTGGATATATGGTTCTTCTCAGCTTTATATCACATATAAATTATGAATATATGGTGCCGTCGTAAAGGGATTAGAAACCACAATACATAGACATGGTGGGAACTTCCCTCATGACTTTTCTACACTATGACTTTCTCT
Source organism: Ceratopteris richardii (assembly GCA_020310875.1). NCBI lineage: Eukaryota > Viridiplantae > Streptophyta > Polypodiopsida > Polypodiales > Pteridaceae > Ceratopteris > Ceratopteris richardii. Next base: position 25,167 of record MU263108.1, on the reverse strand, counting down.
CTCCCTTAAAATATGTATTTCATAGAAGAACAAAACTCCAAATGTGCTTTCTCAATCATATGACACACAATACCTAAAGAGATGCCACTCAAGTGAAGGATGATCAAGCTTTGCATAGCAAAGGCATAGCTTAATGCACGCTAATGAAAGAAGGCAAAGATAAATTCTACAACTAGGAATAGATCTCCAAGTCTCCATGGACAAACAATCACATATATGTCCATAAAAACTAAGAGATGCCATATCAAGTGAAGGATGATCAAGCTTTGCATAGCAAAGGCATAGCTTAATGCACGCTAATGAAAGAAGGCAAAGATAAATTCTACAACAAGTAATAGATCTCCAAGTCTCCATGGATCTCCAAATCATATGACACACAATACCTAGAGAGATGCCACTAAAGTCAAGGATGATCAAGCTTTGCATAGCAAAACGATATCTTAATGCACGCTAATGAAAGAAGGCAAAGATGAATTCTACAACGAGTAATAGATCTCCAAGTCTCCATGGACAAACAATCCCATAGATACCATATGTCCCAAAATTGGATGCCACATGCCAAAGTTATGTCTAAGGATACCATGTGTCCTTAGTTCTAAGAACATAATGAATGAAGTGATGTCATATGTCACTAGTTCCATGATTACAAATGAAAGGTTCATCACATGAAGGGGGTCGTTGAGAGTTCCAAGCTCCACCTTTTTATCCAAAGCCTCTTTCATTCTCATGTAAGCACATATATCCCACATGCAAAAAGATTTGGTCTCAATTCCATATAAGCAAGGCCTCTCTTCATTCTCATAAGCTAAAAGTCTCACGCCCCATCCAATTGTGCCCACTGTCTCCTTATGGAGTCTCCATGCTCATAGAGGATATCATGTAAGTTTCTTAGTTCTTATATAATCTATTTCATTGTCTTTCATCATTTTTTTGTATTTTAGCCTCCTTCTTAGTCATGATCCCTTGCAAATTGAAAGGATAATATGGATCGATGAAAGCATCTTCGATAAGATGTTGAGTATCAAGAAGAAATTGGATTTTCATATCTCCTTTAATAGGACATGGTATGTGAACTATCCTCATGTCGTATGGGATTTTAAGTTCATTGACATGTGGCATCCTATCATGGAGAAAAGAAATGGCTGATTTATTAGGAAATATGGCTCCTAGATTTTAACGGCCAACTTCTATCCTATAAAATTATCCTGTATCATGATTGCTTATTCATCAATATGGATTTAGATTTCATTTAGAGCATCCGCTTAGTGTTGAAGGCGTATCTAGCAAGCCCCTTGCTTGCTTCTTTGTTAGCTTTGAGTAGTCATATCATGCATATGCAGTATTGCAACTCTCTAGCCTTGAGTTCTTAGCATTGGTTCTCCCTCATTAGTCATCCATTTGATGTAATATTTGAGTCATTGGATAGCTATTAAATTCCGTATGAGTGACACTAAGTCTTTGTAGCATTCTCTAGGCGTTTTTGGAGAAACAAGCAAATTATTGAACTATGGTAATTGATATCTTTCTTAGTGTTTAGGCTCTATCGGAGGTAGTTTTCTCTACATTCTAAGGGTTGTTTCTCCTTCTCTATTCATCCATATTCCATCATTTTTTTGTCCTTAGATAGCCCTTATAGAGCTCTAAAGTTGAACGAAGTTTTCAATGCAATCTTTGCTTATTCTCTAAGAAAATCTTGCTCATTTGAAGACATGCTTTCTCTAAGTGTGGGCACCCATTTGGTTTGAAGTTTTTTCATTGGAAAGCTCTTGGTGTATACTACAAGTCTACAAAAGCTCACTATAGGTCTTTGCATATGCTCTAAGAAAGAGAAATTTTTGTGTGCAAAGGTAGAATATGGGTATCACTGGAGGTCATTCGCACCCCAACAATATGTATGATCAATCTAGAATGCAAGACTTAAAAGAAAAGCAAGCCTAGGACACATAGGGCATAAACAAGTATGACTGCCCATATAACAATGAAATAAGCAAATTCGACTATAAACAAAAGATGGCATGAAAGTAAAAAAAGCACCATAAGAAAACAATCTAGTTACAAAAAAGCATTCCACCTCCAAAAAACGTTCCATGTGCAAAAATAATTCCACCTAGAAAAAAAGGATCTATGTACATATTTATGTATGTTTCTATGTTTGCATGTATGTATGTATGGATGTGTGTATGCATGTATGTATGTATTTATTTATGCATGTATGTAATTATTCATACATGTATGTATGTATGAACCTATTTATACATGTATGTATTTAAGTATGCATGTATGTATGTACTTAGTGCATGCATGTGAGCATGTGTATGCATGTATGTATGTGTGTGGGTATGTATGTGTGTATCTGAGTACATACGTGTGTGAGTGTATGTGTATATGTATGAATATATGTATGTCTATATGTGTGTATGTATGTATGTATGTATGTATGTATGTATGTATGTATGTATGTACGTATGTATGTACGTGTGTGTGTATCTTTGTATGTATGTATATAAGTATGTGTGTACATGTGCGTATGTTTTTATATTTATGTGTGTGTATGTAGGTGTGTAGGTGTATACATATGTGTGAGAGTGTATCTGTTTATACTTGTGTGTATGTATGTGTATGTGCATGAGTGTAGGTATGTGGATATATGTATGTGGTTGTGTATATGTTTATGTATGTGCATGTGTGTATGTATGTGCATATGTGTGCATATATTGTATGTGTATGTACATATGTGTGTGTATATATGTATGTATGTGTTGAGTGAGTCATACTACAACATATGAAGGGCATACTCACGTTTTGCATACCGACGGTCACACGTCCGCATCGGTACGACCGTCGAAAACCTTTGGAAAATTGATTAGACAATATACGCGTAGCTACACGTGCGTCGATTTGAGCATCGATATAACTGTCGGTATAAGCGTCGGTAAACTACTGGAAACTACCAGCGGTTATACCAATGCTCATACCATAGTAGTGTTTTAACCGAGCCCGAGAGCAAAAATTCGACATTCATCACGTTTTGAAACTGGACCTGTTACTGTTGAATTTGCACATGCGAGCAACATCTCCCTGTTTCTCACTCTTTCTCTCTCTCTTTCTCTCTCTTTCTCTTTCTCTCTCTCTCTCTCTCTCTCTCTCTTTATGCACACCTCTCTATTTTTGTAGATCTGAAGTTTGGTAAGTATATCACACATACTGTAGCACTCTTTTTCTTTCTTTATGTTGTTTCTTTAATAATATTCTCCTTCACTTCCATCCTTTGAATTTATAGCTTTGATACTTGCGAGAGGTTCTTCTTCTTTCCGGGTATATAGTCCAAGATTCTCTAGATAGTGCTCCTCTAAGTTGAAGCAACTATCCATCACAATGGACTCTAGATATATAGATATATATATATATATATATATATATATATATATATATATATATATATATATATATATATATATATATATATATAATGTAGTACATATATGTATTATATTTGTATGTATGTTTGTATGCACATACCCGTAGACACACCACTTGCACACACATACGTATACTACACACACACACACACACACACACACACACATATATATATATATATATATATATATATATATATATATATATATATATATATATATATATATATATATATATATATATATATATAGTACACACACACATACACACATCCATACTCATAGCAGTATACATCTCTCTCTCTCTCTCACACACACACACACACAAACACACACATGCACAGGTGCACATGTGTTGCATCACACAAATGCACAACTATGCAAACATATACACCATATTCTTAAGACAAAGGTTTGGGACACTTCTCGAACTAGCACACACACATGCACACACACAAACACATATATGTGTTCTCTCTCTCTCTCTCTCTCTATATATATATATATATATATATATATATATATATATATATATATATATATATATATATATATATATATATATATATATATATATAATGATTATATGTTTGTATGTACACACACACACACATATCTATACACATAGAAACATCTATGTATATTTGAGGCTATTGCTTGCACATAGGAGCTTAGTTAAATTTCAGCTCGTACCAACTTTGTGTATCTTCCTCTCCTTCCATTCGAGCTCCTGTAGATAGAGTGTGTGGATACACATGAAACTCGGTAAAGGTCCTTCAAATTCACTAGAGGTTTTAGTTTGTCAACAATCTTGTCTCGAAGCCATGGCTGATGCAGAAGGAGCCGTACCTAGACATTCTAGTGCCTGTGCAGAAATTGCCAGCTGGGGTACCTTTGAGGAGTTTGAATTCTCACATGGAAGTTGCATGAAGTGAACTATCTTCTTGACCTAGTACACCACACATTTGTCTATGGGAAGCCATCTTTAGCTCACGAAATGAAGTCCTCGATTCAAAGTTACATGAGTTCCTGTTTGGTTATTTTCACTTTTTGCTAGCAAAGAATTTTTCCAGAGGAAGTTTAAAGAGCATATGCTTAGCCTGTTGTTTTGACCTGTTTAATAGTATATAACTATATGTTTCCCAAATGAGTCTCTGTGCCAAATTTTCAATAGATGTAGTGATTTTATGTTTGTATGCATACATAGCAAGATTTATGTATATTTGAGGCTATCTTATTGCACGTAGCAGCTTAGTTAAATTTTAGCCAGTACTAAATTTATGCATCTTTATTTGCTTCCATTCGAGCTCGTGTCGATAGAGTGTGTGCATGTACATCAACCTTGGAAAAGTTCTTTCAACTTCACTAGAGTTTTTAGTCTGTCGACTATCTTGGAATCCATGGCCATTGCAAACGAACAATGGACATTTCAGTACGTGTGCAAAAATTGTTGGTTGCGCTACTTTTGGAGTTCCCATTCCCACATGGAAGTTGCATGAAGTGAAGTATCTTCACAACCTAATACATCAGACATTTCTCTATGGGCAACCACCTTTAGGTCGCGAAATGAAGTCCTCAACTCAAAGTTACATCGGTTCGTGTTTGACTATTTTCACTTTTAGCTAGAAGAGAATCTTTTTAGAGAAAGTTCAATGAGCATATTCTTAGCCTGTCATTTTGACCTGTTTAATAGTATATAACCGTATGTTTGACAAATGAGTCTCTGTGCTAAATCTTCAATATATGTAATGATTTTATGTTTGTATGTATGTATGCATGTATGTATGTATATATATATATATATATATAACAGCATTTATATATATTTTATGCTCGGCTTGTGCATATCAGCATAGTTAAATTTCAGCCAATACCAACTTTGTGCATCTTTGTCTGCTTCCAGTTGAGCTTATGTCGATAGAGTGTGTGCATGTACATGAAACCCGACAAAGGTCCATCAAGTTCACTAAAGTTTTTAGTCGATCAAAAACCATTTTTGGAAGCCATGACTCATGCAAAGGAGGCATAGCTAGACATTCTAGCACCTATGCAAAAATTGCAAACTGGGCTAATTTGAGGAGTTCCCATTCTCACATTGAAGTTTCATGAAGTGAACTATCTTTGCGACTTAATACATCACACATTTTCTCTATGGTTAACAATGGAAAGAATAATATTTTTAACTCAAATCTATTTTGAAATTTTAACAAAAGATCCTCGAACGTAAGTTCCAACCTGTTAAGCTGAACACTCTCATACATCCAAAAAAACTAAGAGGCTCGAACTTAAGTTCAAGCGTCAAATTCATATCAAGACTGGGATTGTTGGATCAAATGATATGAGGCTCGAACTTAAGTTCGAGCGTGTTAGGTTCTCCAACAAAGAGACTAGTATTTTTAACTCAAATCCTGTTGCATCCACAAGAGCTTAGCCTCTCAATTATATCAAGTTGCATCTATTGGGCACGTCATATGAAGCTCAAAATTTCTCAGCTTTTCCAAAAGTTGTTGGAACTTAAGTTCAAGCCTGTTAACTCATGCATCCAAAAGAGATAAGAGGCTCGAGCTTAAGTTTGAGCCTCTGAATCATATCAAGAAGATCATAGGATGAATAAAAGTTCGAGTGTCTAAAAGATGAAAAATACACTCAAACTTAAGTTCAAGCCTCTTAACTCTTGCAAGAGATATTCGGCTCGAACTTAAGTTTGAGCCTCTAAATCATATCAAGTTTGAGTCTGTTGGGTCACATGGTATGAGGCTCGAGCTTAAGTTCGAGCCTCTAGATCATATCAAGTTTGAGTCTGTTGTGTCACATGATATGAGGCTCTAAGTTAAGTTGGAGCCTTTGAATCATACCAACTTTCAGTCTGTTGGGTCACATGATATGAGGCTTGAACTTCAGTTCTAGCCTATTAACTCATGCATCCAAAAGACTTAAGAGGTTTGAACTTAAGTTGGAGCCTTTAAATCATATCAAGATGATCAAAGGATGAACAAAAGTTCGAGCCTCTGAAAGATGAATAAGAAACGCTCAAACTTAAGTTCGAGCCTCTTAACTCTTGCAAGAGATATCTAGTTAAAAGTTAATCTCGAGCCTCTAAATCATATCAACGTTGACTCTATTGGGTCACATGATATAAGGCTCAAAGTTAAGTTCGAACCTCTTAATTTTGAGTTTGTTCTGTCACATAATATCAAGATCCAACTTAAAATTGAGCCTTTGATTCATATCAAGTCTCAATCTGTTGAGTCACATGATATGAGTCTCATACATGAGTTCGAGCCTCTCAACTTTTCTAGTGAAAAGAATACTATTTTTAACTCAAACCTAGTTTGAAATTTGAAGAAACGATGTTCGAACTTAAGTTGGAGCCTCTTAAGTTGAACACTCATCTAAAAGAACTAAGAGGCTCTAACTTAAGTTGGAGCCTCTCCATCATAACAAGTTTGGGATTATTGGGTCACATGATATGAGGCTTGAAGTTAATTTTGAGCCTCTCAGCTTCTCCAACAAAAAGATTAGCGTTTTTAACTCAAATCTTCTTGCATCTACAAGAGCTAGGCCTCTTCATCATATCAAGTTGAGTATGTCGGGGCACATGATATGAAGCTCAAATGTTTTCAGTTTTTTCAAAAGATGTTGGAACTTAAGTTCGAGCCTCTTAACTCATGCATCCAAAAGAGTGAGAGAGGCTAAAACTTAAGTTTGAGTCTCTAATATTCAAGTTGGAATCACAGAGGCTAGAAATTTTTAACAGATGGCACACTCTCATTGAATGGTTCTTGGAAGTTGACTAAAATCCATTCTTTATCATGTATGGGGGAACAAACTTCCTCACACACACCAATATTTAGTACCTAACTCTCTTGCAAGACAACCCCTCAGCTCTCCACATATAAGTCTGAAGGATGGGTGCACCAACCTCTTCCTCATATAGAGTGAAACGTGAAGAGAAGCCCCACCATCTGAGAGGGAGCAGCTAAGCTAACATTCAAACACCAGTCATATTTGCATTCTTTGCTACCAAGAGACCGTCGAGGGACAAATCATCACGACATTCTTCATGCACATGTACCTTGCTTCTAGAAATGTGTAGATACATATACAGATTTAGAATTTACATGCGTACACATTCATTAGCCCTCTATATATTGTACTCACTTACACTTTTCCACAACTCAGAATGAGGTACTGGAGAGTCATGTAGAGAGAATTTAGGCATATTTGAGAGTGAGTACTAGAAATTCTTGCAGCTAAGGTGAGATTTAGAGACCATTCATATTGGTAAGGTATTGCTTTGGTTCTGGAGATCACTCGAGGTAGTATTCATCTAGATATTATTGATGTGGATGTAGGGTGGTACTACCATTGCATGGAGGCATATACACCTTCCAAATGTAAATGCATATGCTTTCATTTATCCATCTATATGTTGCAACCACATACGCTTCTCCGCTCGCTGATAGTCATCACGTAAATAAAGATAGGTTTCTAGGAATGTGCTATCAAAGGTCAATGTCGGGAAATTCTATACAGGCTCATTCTCGAGGTCATAATTATCCCTTGACTAATTTTGTGATCGTAATGTTATATTGTGGATGGGCTTGTTGCAGATAGAATACATATCACACATGGCTTTAACCTCTTTACATGAATATAGGATTAAGGCCCAAGGGTCAATATGTAATTAGGCATCCATTCCTATCAGCCCCAACTAGTTGATTTCTCAATTGAGTGTGATCTAGATATGGATTTGCTACACTTTGTGGAAGATCTTGTTTTGGACGATATCAGCATATCTATATTAATATGTTGAATTCTAACATATGCTTTGGTTCCATTACCCGTGAGCATATGGAAATGTTTAAGGAAATGTATTATGAATTCCAACACCATGTTAGGAAAGATGGTGGAACATTGGAAATTGGAATGAAGAAGATGATCCATCTAAGTACCGTCACTAATGACTCTAAGAGTAAGAAACCACTCTAAAAAGTATACAAAAATGTAAAAGAGAAGTTTAAGGGTTGTGAAAATGTCGGAGTCCCTATTCATTGAGTACATAATAACCAAAATGGAGGAAAAAGCTAAGGAAGATCAATTCAATGCAATAGAAGAATTTCCACATAAAAAGTTCAAGAAGACCAAGGTTTTATTGAAGAACTTGAGCTTGATGACCAAGAACATGACGCTTAAATAGATATTTCTAAGGCGATAAAACTTCCCCAAGACCAAGAGAAGCTAAAAACCATTTATCTTATGTAATTAAAGTATGAACATCTTCTTAACAAAACTTTGGAAGAGTCATATGAAGAATTAATAGGTTTAAGACATTGTCTTTTGACCTTTACCTCCTTTACAATAAAAAAAAATGGAATATATCTTGTTGAATAAAATTCCAAGACTCTTCAAAGGACCTAACAAAAGAGGCAGCTTGGTATGGACGAAAGAGGTTCTCGAAGTAGATGAGCTTAACATTTAGCTAAGTTCTTTTATAGCCACCATTCTAATTTAAGTGTTTCTATGTTTGTGTGTGTGTGTGTGTGTTTGTGCGTGTGTGTGTGTGTGCACATATCTATAACATATTCTAGTTATTTGCACACGCATATATTGAAATGGATGACATTTTGAAGACAGACAAAGGAAAAATATTGGAGAGGGAAGAATTTCCACTTAATCTAACTACACTAAATATATTAAACAATCCATTTACATTCTACACACACAATATAATTATATAGGAAAATTAGAAGTGTCTTTCTCCAAAGTCATGCCCATTGTTTTTGGGGGCTTTGTTATAAACCAAGGATCTAATATAATGATCCTTATAAAAAACGAATTAGGTTTGAATATTTTTTAATATTAACTTGGCATTCAAGAAGCCCTTCCTACATATTGTTTAAACTATGGAGAATTTTTGTTGGCTGGTGGTGTAGAGAATTTAATAGATGTATAAGCATGTGGAAAGTTTAAGTTGATGTGTTGTGGTGTTCCCTTAAAGAAGCAACACATGATAGCATTACCATATCCATGTCAAGAACCAGAAGGACTCAAGGTAGATGATCCTATTGGAAAAGCCACATCTTCAAGAATAAAGAGATCTAGGGCAAAATAGCTGAGAAGGCAAAGAAAAGCCTTACTTTATGGGTTTTGTAAATTTTTTCCAAGCCTTTGAATTACTATATTCACAACCCATCTTTCATCTTTAAAACTCCTTGTACTTCTCCATAGATTATTTTGTTCTAAACCATTTGATTTGATGAATGTATATCTATGCTTCTGCTTTTGAAGAAGTTTTATTTCTCTCTATGAGTTTGACAAATTTATCTTTTCTTTTCACTGAGATCTCTACAAAGTTTTCTCTAAAACCTCTACAACAGTTCTTAAAGACTATTGGTCCTCGATGTACCCCCAAAATGTTGTCTATGTCTAAAAAATGCATTATGAGCACAATAATGAGACTTCTGTGGACCTTCAATGGACCATGTGGGTGGACAACCGTATATTCATATAAAATATGGTAGATGATTATGTATAGGTTCATGTAGAAATATGTTGAGATTAGGAAAATATTAAAACCAACAATGGAAAAAATAAAAAATATTGCATTGAATTACCAGGTAATGTGTTATGTTACACGTGATCCATGCTTTTCATATACTTGCAAACTATTTTCAATTCTTCAATCAATTGTACATCTTGCGGTTTTGATTGTCGCAATACCTAAAAATATTGTCAAGTGACTAACTCCCAGATCTTTGCATTTGTTATCCCGCGGAGTCCCTTACTTTTGCGATCTTTCATTGTGGTGTGAAATGCTCCCCAAAACGAATATGCTCAATGTGTCAAACTCTCTCTTTGTTAGAAAATGTTTGCTCCTTTAACACCTCCAATCGATGGTCTGCAAGGAGTTTCTTTATCATTCTTCACAATTTATGATCTTCATTATTGTAAAATTTGCCCCATGTTTACTAATTTCACTCAATGCCTTCAGTAGTTTAGATATTGCTATTTATCTATTAGATTTTAGGTGTATATTCCACGCAAAGCCTATGACCAAGTACACAAGCTTCTCCATAATAAGTTAAATTTCATGTAGCAAACAAATGTGGACATTGGCCTATGGTATTGGTAAAATAGCTTGAGAGTTTGGATATTTTGTCTCTCTATTTGGTGCAAGCTTTCACAACTTGATGTACAACTTAGAGGCAAGTTCCATACAATAGATACAAGGAGTTTTTGCGTTTTTGCTATATAATACATAGACTCAGCGTCTTCAAATCTCTAGCCAAATGCTAAAGGACTCCACAAGTCCCTAGCTGCTCTTGAGTTATGTGTGGAGTAATTGTAGGATTAGAGACCCAGTACAATGAACGAAATTCCTTCGTTCTCACCTATGAACCTAGCATAAATGAACATGAGAATCATATCAATCATCTAAATGTATGCTATACGCATCAGCGAAGTTTACTCAGACATATCCACTTTAATACTTTACAGAACATGAATATCCACTGAAGGATCATTTATTGACCACTTCATAAGCATTGAAAAATGGATTCTAAAGAGTATGAATCAATATCTCTATGAATCTATGCACAACGAATCACTCGTCCATATATTGTAAGAATACTCAATTTCAATTTGCAATGAATTGTGCAATCATTGGCAAACTCCATTTTCCCACGCTTGTCATGGTCCACCTGTCAATAGTGTATTGTGCTTACTGATTACACATATAACATGCATGAAATGTACATATAAAATTCATAAAACATAGATATAAAATGCTTAAGATGCTCCTTTACGAGCCATTGAGGACACGATGTGCATCATATGTGTCATATTCAAATCTGTATTGTACATACCTTAAGCTATGGATTCACCAAGTTGCGTTGGAGCCTGCTTGCATCTTTTTTGAGTGTCAACTAGGATGGTAGTGCTGCAAGTTCCAGCTATACTTCAGAGGATCTAGTGACCTCTAGCCAACTTCTATGTCTTGAGCACAGGTGGGAGCCTCTAGCATTGAATTTAACACTCAAACTTGTTTCCTTGCTTGAGTGGGTAGTCTATCGCACAAGGACTGTCTCGACTCAGGACTCACTCACAACTTGTCGAACAACTTAGGTGCTTACGGTCTACAAAGGAACACACATTGGGAAAATGGCGGGAACAGATGTTATGCACATAGTTTATAGATGATAATACAAAAAAGACCCATCCACTTGTATATTCAATGAAAACTACGAGTTTTTGAATCCTAGTAGTAAGAAATCATGAACAGTTAAGGACTTCTCTATCTACAATGTATGTGTATGCAAGTTCGACATAAGGGCAAAGCTCGATGGAGGATTTAAAATCGGGAGTTTTAAATTTTAAACATGTATGCAGGTTTTACATGGGACAAAGCCCCCCGGACAAAATATAAAATTGAGGAAGTAAATATATATATATATATATATATATATATATATATATATATATATATATATATATATATATATATATATATATATATGGCTAGGCATCCTCTAGGATGCCCGGGTCTTAAAAGTGGGCGTCCTTTGACGCCCAAAACCATGTTTGATGCCTATTTTGGGCATCAAATTTAAACACTGGATATAACTCAGGAACTCTGCTTGATTGAAGGATGGCATTGGGTACAAATCGAGATACATTGCATAAATGCACGTACCAAATTGACGTACTTCGCATAGACAAACGATTTGAAGGGCTTGCGCTAGTATGCATAAACGACGACACGAAATTGGCCGATTTTGCATACACAAATCAGTGTGCAGTGTACACTCTAGAGATCAATTTCCGGGTATTTGCAAAGTTTAAATGCACGTACTATGTGTACCCTTTAGTCAAGCTGCTTTTCATAAATGCTCTCAGGGAATCGATGTACTTAATTTTAAACAATGTCCAGTAATCGAGGAGGTGCTTTTGTAGTGAAGTGAGGTGGATTCGATGTACTGCGCATAAAGAAACGATGGTCTCAATCGACGTAGTCGACATAAATTCAGATGTAGGTTCATTGTACGTCGCACAAATCAGCAGTGTTCATGCATCTGCTTGCTTAAAACTCTGCGTACGTACCTCGCAACGAAGAAAATAATGATTCGCGTGATGGGTCCGATCCGCCCTGCACTACATGGTTGAAACGAGGAGGTGCTCTATACCGAAGCAAACGAGTACTCTCTTGAGACCAATGCACGTTTGTCTGCTTCCATTTTCATTCACTCATATATTTTCTTTTATCCGCGCAAGTTAGCGCACATTGTTGCTACTTAGCCACAAGGCTGCTCACGTGGTTGGGTTCTGAGCGTCTCAAGGTTGGAGATGGAATTCAACCCCTGCGGACAGCGGCCGGATATGTAGAACCACTTATGTTGTAACCCTGTCTAATAAGAAAACATGTCAGCCATATTTTACTCGGAAGGAAGATCTTTGGAAACCTCTGACGATAAAAGTCTCACTTTAGAGGAAGTACAAACATGAACATTCCGTTTCGGATCACAAGGATACAGAACTCGATATTCGTTGTGTTTGAAACAAAGCTTCAGCTTAACAGATCTATGGCCCCATCAGATTCGTATATTTGAAAAAAAGGAAGGAGAGATTAAAACTCCTTCAAGCCATTTCAACCAAATCACCTAGAATTCAAGCAACTAAAATAAGATACCGCCAGCTACAAGGACCTATTGTATCCAAGGAAAGTTCTTTGGAGGATTTATAACCATCGGTTCTCCACCTTTACAAGAGATATTTGTCTCATTTACTCATGGTTACTCTATTCTTATCAAAGTTTCTAAAAGCAGGTACCTAAACATAGCTACATACCATGCGAGTCTATCCTATCCATTAAGTGTAGCTTTCTACCTCATATTGTTACCCATTTCCATCAATGTCAATTCATTGGTACGTTTCTATAGTCTTGTAAAATATTCTTAACTATACAGCTGATTCTCCTTACAAATGGATAATCTTACATATTTTGTTGTTAAAATCATTTTTTAAGGATACGCGAGGATTGAATTATGTGTTGAATACTTGGGATAATCAAATGATGCGAAAAGGTCATGAAGCTAGCTCGGAGGCTCCATCAATAATTAAAATCATTACCTATGCTTCACAACACCGACTACTGTACCTAGAATAGTTTTACAGATTGAAGTAGCATTTCTATCTAAACATTTTTGAAAGTGGTATGCATATTCCCACAAGTTTTAATAGTGAGTGTAACTTTGTATTAAAGTCTTATCAACGGTAAACAGTAGGAATTCAGCTTAGGAACACCTCTTTTCCTCCCGTAAGCATGCTCTACCAGAGATTTGCAATGTCATTTTATAGGAGTTCCTCAAACCAAGGAAGGGATATCGATGGAATAGGATGCAAGGCAACATGTGAAAAAGCATGGCAAGAGGGACTGGTGAATAAGAGTGAAGGGAGACTTGAGTCGGAAAACAGAAGAAGAAAGTCAAGGGCAAGCGGATGATTAATACTACACGAGAGAAGAAAATGATCGGTAGGTGGAGACAAACTAGCAAGCTCAAGAGGAATGTTGCAAAAGTAAAACGAAAATGGTTGCCAAAGGATAATTATCAAGGAAGAGCGGCAAAAACAGAATTAGAAAACAACAAAAATCATCAAAGTCACTACGAACACATCTAGAATAAATAAAGCCTTTTTGATCGTCATCTATGCATTTGTGGAATTACAAGTAGCCCAACCATTGGAGAGAATCTACTTGTGGCTCAAATAGAATTATATGTCAATGTAAGAACACATTGTCAATGTAACCTAATATATGGTTAATCTCATATAAAGCTCTAATTTAGTGGAAGAAAGATAAAAGGAGATTGAAATTGAGTATGACAAGATGAAGATGCATAGAGACTAGGGACTGGAAAAAGCTTATAAAGAATTAAAATTTTGTTGTATCAATGCAAAGAGCTAGCTTAGCTTGATTGTTGAGAATTAGATAATTTTCTTAGAAAGCATAAGAAATATAAAGTGTGATACTATAGATATCTTAGAAACAAACATGAGGAGATTACAAAAACTAAGACCATTGCAACAACCATTCTAATTGGGAGAAGGAGATAAAAGTAGAGATGAAAAATATCTCAAATTTATATTGATAGATCCAATCCAAAGATATCCATCAAGACAGCTCAACTAGAGGTAATGCAATGCATTCTCATCCCAAGGCTTCTCCCTCAAAGACTTGAATTCTTTGGAACTTTTAGAACTAGAAACAATTCCTCAATCTTTTTTCTTGAAGATTTCTACTCAAACTCCTTGAGGGAACTTTAGACTATTTCGTCATCCATCAATCTTGAAGAAATTCGCAATGTATGAATGAGTTCTCTTAAACTCATGTGCCTTCTGAAATTGAATGGATTCTATATAGAACATCTATTGGAGTTAGACATCTACGGAAGCACGTGAACAACACAAGGAAGAAGAAGAAGCTTGGAGCACAACACAGAATACTAAATGTATTACCACTAGAATGTACAAAGACAAGTAACCCATTAGGGCTATAGACATATACACAAGCCATGGGAAAAAATCTCCTAAAGAGGGAAAAATGTGCCCCAATGGTCCTAGTGTGTTCATGCACATCACTACCGAAATATATCAACAAATCGCCCCCTAGGAGTGATATGGTGAACAAGGAGCTAGCATTCATGTATAAGGAAGTGCCAAGCTATGTGGAATCAATCCACAAAAGGAAGTAAGCCCAAAGCTTTGCGGAGAGCTTCAAACATCTCCCTCAATAGAGCCTTCATGAAAAGGTTTGCAATGCTCTCCTAAGTGGGCACATATACCAAGTTGCTCTCTCCAACAGAGAACGTCTCCCTGACATAATGATAGTGCATCTCAATGTGCTTAGAGGGAGCATGGAACACAGGGTTCCTCACAACTACCAATGTGCTCTGAGTGTTAGTGAAGATGGTGGTGGCAAAAGACTCACTAACACCCAAGATCAGTCGTAAGGCATTTGAGCCACACACACGCAACAATCACTATGAAAGCTACCCTATACTCAACCTCACAATTAGAAGTGGCCACAGTAGAATACTTCTTGTTCAACCAAGATATGCATGAGCTACAAAGCATGAAGCAAAAACCACTAGTAGATACACGAGTGTCATAGCAACCAGTCCAGTCAGAGTCAGAAAAAGCATGAAAATTTGGAACACAGGGTTCCTCACAATTGGCAATGTGCCCTGACTATTAGTGAAGATGGTGGTGACAAAAGGCTGACCAACACCCAAGATCAGCCATAAGGCATCTGAGCTGCACACACTCAACATTCACTATGAAAGCTTCCCTATACTTAGCCTCAAAATTAGAAGTGGCCACAGTAGGCTACTTCTTGCTCAACCAAGATATGCATGAGCTACCAAGCATGAAGCAAAAAACACTAGTAGACACAAGAGTGTCATAGAAAGTAGCCGAGTCAGAGTCTAGAAAAAGCATGAAAATCTGGCGGTAGTGATCACCCCTTGGGATAAAACAACCCAAGTAACTGGGTACCACTCAAGTAGCAAAAGATTTGCCTAATGGTTTGCAAATGCTTGACACCTAGGTACTGCATAAACTTGCTCATCTGTGAGATAGCTAGCAAACTGAATATCTTGTTGAGTAATGCATAAGTAAATCAAGCATCCAACAACCTACTAATAGAGAACAACATCAAATGCATCTCAACCATCATGAAAACTCAATGGTAAACTTGTCTCCATAGGAGTGACAATAGGCTTACAATCTTCAAGGCTAAAATGTTGCAATAATGTGTCAATATATCTCGTTTGACATAAATCTATTCTACCATCAACTTGCATAATTTGCCTAAATAATGATGCAAATGCCCCAAATCAGACATCTCAAATGAGGCATGCAAATCAATCTTCAAATCAGCAATATGCTTGTCATGAGGACTAGTGAGCAGCATGTCATCAACATACACAATAATGATCATAAGCACATAACTAGCACGCTTAACATATAAGGTGCTTTTATTGGACTATTCTCAAAACCATCTGCAATGAGATAATTATGTATCTTTTCATACTAAGCATGTGGTGCTTGCTTTAAACCATATATTGCCTTCTTTAACCTGCACACTTGGTTTTCATGCCCTTTTTGCACAAAGGCACGGGGCTAAAATTCATACACTTGTTCATGAAAGTCAACATTCACAACTGTTGTTTTAATGTCCAATTGATGTACATTCCAACCATGATGAGCTGCAAGCGCACAGATGTTATGAAGAGTAATCATTTGGCATGTAGGTGCAACGGTTTCATCAAAATCAATGCCTCTTTCCTACACATAACCCTTTCCAACAAGTTGTGCACTATGAGAGCGTGAACAAGTCCAATATGATAGAGGTGCATCGAATTTGCTATCATGCAAAGTCTATAGTAGCCATTTTGGGATAGTTTTTGCCTCCTCTATATAATCTCTCTCATCAATAAGTGCATCATGCAAATCTGCATCATCACACGAAACCTGTAAAGGCTAACAAGTTGCCTCAATAGGAATGGCACTAGACTCTCCACCTCTAAAAGAGGCAGCAAAGTATCATACATATCTTTGGAGCTAACAAATGTCTTCTTCGTACATGAAAGTAAAGGTTGAATAACATCTTCACAAAAACAACATCATGGCTAACAAAAATGCATTTAGTCTATGGATGATACAGACAATAGCCTTTGCTTTCATAACTCTACCCAACAAAAATACATTTTATTGCTTTATCATCCTATTTTCTGCGATGTTGTTCAGGCACTAATGCATATGCCAGACAACCAAAAACATGCAGATGAGAAATAGAGGGCTTGAGACCAGAACAAGCCTCATATGGAGTGATAGATTACAGTGCTTTAGTCAGACATCTGTTAAATACATATGCTACACACATGATAGCCTCAAGCTAGAAACTATGTGGTAAAACCTGACTCTTGACCATGCACCTTGCCATCTCCATGGGTGACCTATTCTTTTGTTCAGCAACTCCATTCTATTGAGGTGTATATGGCACTGTACATTGATGTTTTATCCCACATTCATCGAGAAATGCGTTAAAGTTAGAAGACATATACCCCCCCTTGATAAAAAAGGTGGCCATTTTACTTGCTGACAAATTTTTAGCCAAAACCAAAAACTGTTTTGAAGCACATGAACACTTTAGAGTTTGCTTTCAATGGATATAGCCATGCATGCCTGGAAAAATCATCAATGAAAGTCACGAAGTAAAGATAGTTTCCAAAAGCGAGTGTCTGCATAGGACCACACACATCATTGTGAACAAGTTGCAATTTCTAAGTAGCTCAAACTCAACCGGCTTTTGGAAAGAAGGAACGATGCATTTTGCCAAAATGTTTGGGCAAAGAGGACAGCATTTAAAATTTCTGTAGGCATGGAAAACTAGCAAAATTGAAATGACCAAAGCATGCATGCAAAAGCTTTGCATCTGACATAGCCTAAGAATCATGTGCTTCACATGCTAAATCATTCATAGATGTTTCGTAGTCTTTGAGCTTATACAACCCACGACATAAATGTCAAAAACAATAATCATGTCGCCATTGATAGATCATGAACTGTACATCTGTCATCAACAAATTTCACAACCAAGCCAATCTTGGCTAATGCAAAAATTGATAATAGATTTTTCTTGATCCCTTGCATAAATAATGCATCCGACAAAGTGAAAGAACTACCATCAAGAGTAATCAAATGATCTTATCACCTCCCGTAAGAGGATAAGAGAGTAGTTGGTGCATGTGACAGTATTCCCTATAGGGGCATGCTCGAGTGAAGTGAAGAAACTCCACTACGAGGTAATATGTTTGGTTGCCCCACTATCAAAGTACCAAACATCTGAGTCTACTACAAACATACACTGTTCAGGAGAAGATGGTTCAAAGCTACAAACAATAGTAAACACCCATTCTTCATTCTGCAGAAGATTAGCAGACTCTATTTTTGGTGTAGAGGCCTCTACAACAACCATTCCAGCCTCGTTTTTCTTTGCCTTTTTAGCAATCAGTTTTGGATAGTTCTTCATGAGATGATCGTTTCCATTACAGTGCTTACAAAAGAATTTCTGCTTTTTCTATTTCTTCTCATCTTTGTCTTCCATGTTTGAATGTGCAGCATTTGTAGATTTTGGCTTACTAGTAGATGAGCTCCATTTACCTTTGCCCTTCTTACTAGCCAAGAAAGCTTGATCTACAACATGCATAATGGACCTGTTCTACCTACATTGATCTTCCTACAACATAGCATATACTAACTCCTCAAATGACAAGGCATTTGGATTATCGTTCATCAACGAACGAAGAGTAGAAGAAAAACTTGATATGAATCATGAAAACCATTCAGAATGGACTAGACAAGTCAGCTATCGGGTATAACTTCATCAGCAAAAATCAATGTTCCATCAAGACTTTGATCTTTGTGAGAAAAAATTCCATAGAATCACCTTCATTGATATGCTCACTCTCCAATTGTTTTTGGAGGTAAGCAACACGAGCCTCATTCCTATCTTGGTACAATGTGTTAAGTGTATCCCAAGCATCCTTAACTATTCTACAGGAGCGAATGAGAGAAATAATTGGCACGTTGGACAATTAAGTCTATCAATGCATGTGCCTAAGCATCTCTGCCATTCAAATGAATTTGTTCTGTCGTAGATGCAACAAAAACCAACATGAATAGGAATCTAAAGAATATCAACATCCTAAATGCCATCTACATAAGCTTCAAGACTTGTATTTGTAGGTGCAATAGGACGTTTTTTCAAACCCTGCATAATGTTCCACGGTCCTTTGTATCCAATACATGTTGCATCATATAAGCCCACAATGGGTAATTGGTTCCATCCAACTTATCCTCAACAGCCAACATATGAACTACATCACTCCTTTCAGCCATGGCCATTGACTAAAATACCCTGATGCAAAAAAATGATTGTATCTAAAAATGTTGAACTACCTTGATAAGTTCTACTAGACATCTAGCGGACTTCAAGATGCTTATACTGATGAACTAAAGCATGTTGCATGGTGAAGAGTTCTATGATCTCTCCCTACCTTGTTTTCCTCCTCTACCCCTTCCTGTTGGAGATAGAAGTTTGCGGAAGCACACGAACAACACAAGGAGAAAAAGCTTGGAGCACACACACAATATTGAATGTATTACTAGAGAATGTATAAAGATAAGTAGCCCATTAGGGCAATAGGCATATATACAAGTTGGGGGAAAAAAACTCCTAAAGAGGGAAAAAAGTGCCCCAAGAGTCCTAGTGTGTTCACACACATCACTACCTAGATATATCAACAAATCCCCCTTGGGAGTGATGCAGTGAACAAGGAGTTGGCACTCATATATAAGGAAGTTCCAAGCTATGTGGAAATCACTCCACAAAAGGAAGTAAGCCCAAAGCTTTGTGGAAAGCTTCATTCTCCCTAGGTAGAGCCTTCGTGAAAAGGTCTGTAATGTTCTCCTGCGTGGGCACATATGCCAAGCTAATCTCCCGAGCAGAGAACCTCTCCTTGACATAGTGATAATGCACCTCAATGTGCTTAGTGTGAGCATGGAACATAGGGTTCCTCGCAACTGCCAATGCGCTCTGACTATCAGTGAAGATGGTGGTGGCAAAAGACTAAGCAACCCCCAAATCAGCCATAAGGCGTATGAGCCACACACACTCAAAAGTCTTTGTGAAAGTTGCCCTATACTCAGCCTCACAACTGGAAGTGGCCACAATAGGCTGCTTCTTGCTCAACCAAGATATACAAGAGCTACCACGCATGAACCAAAAGCAACTAGTGGACATATGAGTGTCATAGAAACCAGCCGAATCAGAGTCACAAAAAGCATGTAAATTTGGCGGTAGTGATCCCCCCTTGGGATAAAACAACCCAAGTAGCCGAGTACTACTCAAGTAGCGAAAGATGCGCTTAACCGCCTGCCAATGCTTGACTCCTGGGCAATGCATAAACCTGCTCATTTGTGAGACAACAACTGAATATCGGGCCGAGTAATGCATAAGTAAATCAAGCATCTGACAGCCTACTGATAGACACAGCATCAAATGCATCTCCATCATCATGGAGACTCAATCGCAAACCTGCCTCCATAGGAGTGGCAATAGGCTTACATTCTTCAAGGCCAAAATACTCCAACAATGCATCAATATATTTTGTTTGACACAAAGCCATTCCACCATCAACTTTTATAAATTGAATGCCCAAATAGTGATGCAAAAGCCTCAAATCAGACATCTCAAATGAGGCATGCAAATCAGCCTTAAAATCAGCAATATTCTTCTCAATAGGACCAATGAGGAGCATGTCATCAACACAGACAACAATGATCAGAAGCACATCATTAGCACGCTTTACATATAAGGTGCTTTCTATTGAGCTGTTCTCAAAACCATGTGCAATCAGATAGGCATGTATCTTTTCATACAAAGCAGGTGGTGCTTGCTTTAATCCATATAATGCCTTCTTTAACCTGCACACCTAGTTTTCATGCCCTTTTTGCATAAAGCCACGGGGCTGAAAAACATACACTTCTTAATGCAAGTCACCATTCAAAAATGTTGTTTTAATGTCCAGCTCATGTACATTCCAACCATGATGAGCTGCAAGTGCACAGATGCTATGAACAGTAGTCATTCGACAAGTAGGAGCAAAGGTTTCATCAAAATCAATGCCTCTTTCCTCCGCATAACCCTTTGCAATAAGCCTAGACTTATACCTGTCAACTGTACCATGAGGTTTACGCTTCAACTTGTATACCCACTTAGTGCTAATGGCCTTCTTGCCAAGAGGCAAGTCACATAACGACCAAGTACCATTCTTCATTATTGCATCATATTCAAATTCCATAGCAGCCATCCAATTTTCCGAACTTTGTGCTTCATCAAACAAAACAGGCTCAGTCTCATCACAGAGACTAGATGCAGCCATAGCATAGCAATTTGATGCAAAGAGGCACTATGAGAGCCTAATCGAGTACGATATGAGAGAGGTGCATCTAATTTGCTGTCATGTAAGGTGTGTACCAACCATTTTGGCATAGTTCTTGCCTGGTGAATATCAGCTCCTCTCATCAATAAGTGCATCATGTAAATCTGCATCAGAATTGGAATGATCTGCAGCATGACATGAAACCTACAAAGGTTGAGAAGTTGCCTCATTAGGACTAGCACTAGACTGTCCACTTGTAAAAAGAGGGAGCAAAGTACCATAAATGTCTTTGGAGCTAATAGATGTTTCCTTTGTACATGAAAGCAATGGCTGAATAGCATCTTTCATAAAAACAACATCACAGCTAACTAGAATGCGTTTAGGTTTGTGGATGATACAGATGATTAGCCTTTACTTTCAGAACTATACCCAACAAAAATACATTTTACTGCTTTATCATCCAATTTTTTGGGATGTTGTTCAAGAACTAATGCATATGCCAAACAACCAAAAACACGCCAAATGAGCAACAGATGGCTTGCGGTCATGCCAGGCTTATATGAAGTGATAGACTGCAGCGCTTTAGTGGGACACATGTTAAGTACATATGCTGCACACATGACAGCCTCAAGCTAGAAAACTATGTGGTAAGGCCTGACTCTTGACCATACACCTCGCCCTCTCCATGAGTGACCTATTCTTTCATTCAGAAACTCCATTTTGTTGAGGTTTATATAGCACTGTACACTAGTGTTTTATCCCACGTTCAGCCAAGAAATTCATTAAAATGAGAAGACATATATTCCCCCCCTCGATTAGAATGGAGGGTGCCCCATTTTACATATTGATAGATTTTCAGCCAAAAGCAAAAACTATCTGAAGGACATGAACACTTCGGACTTTTCCTTCAATGGATATACCCATGCATGCCAGGAATCATCATCGATGAAAGTCATGAAGTAAAGATAATTCCCAAAGAAGGTGTCTACATGGGACCACAGACATCACTATGTACAAGTTGCAATTTCTGAGTAGCCTGAACTGAACCATCTTTTGGAAAGGTATGAACGCTACATTCTACCCAAAATACAGTCTTCACAAACATGTTTTCCAGGTGCCTCAAGTTTGGGCAAAGAGGACACCATTTCAGATTTCTGTAGGCATAGGAAACTAGCACAATTCAGATGCCCAAAGTGTGCATGCCAAAGCTTTGCATCTGACATAGCTTGATCATCATGTAGTGCACATGCCGAATCATTTAGAGATCTTTCATAGTCTATGAGCATATATAGTCCACGACATAAAATGCCAGAAGCAATAATCACGTCGCCATTTGATAGATCATGAACCATACACTTGTCATCAACAAATTTCACAACCAAGACAATCTTGGCTAATGCAGAAACTGATAACAGATTTTTCTTGATCCCTAGCTCAAAGAAGACATCTGACAAAGTGAAAGAACTACCATCAACAGTAGTCAAAATGATCTTACCAACTCCATAACAGGATAAGAGGAGTTGTTGGCGCATGTAACAGTATTCCCTATAGGGGCAGGCTCGAGTGAGAAGAAGAAACTGCGCTGCGAGGTAATATGTCTGGTCGCCCCATTGTCAAAGTACCAAACATTTGAGTCTACTGCACACATGCACTGCTCATGAGAAGATGGGTCAAAATTGCAAATAGTAGTAAACGCCCATTCTTCTTCCTGCACAAGATTAGTAGACTCCATTTTTTGATGTAGAGGCTTCTGCAACAACCATTCCAGCGTCTTTCTTCTATGCCTCTTTAGTAGCCAGTTTTGGACAGTTCTTTATGATATGATCATTCCTTTACAATACTTGAAGAACAATTTTTTCTTTTCTTATTTCTCTCATCTTTATCTTCCTTCTTCGAATGTGTAGCATTTGCAGATTTCTGCTTACTAGTAGAAGAGCTCCATTTCCTTTGCCCTTCTGACTAGCCAGGAAAGCTTGATCTGCAACACGCATAATGGACCTATTTTGCCTGGATTGATCTTCCTACAATAGAATAGAGACTGACTCCTCAAATGACAAGGCATTTGGGTTGCCTTTCATCATCAGCTGAAGAGTAGAAGCAAAACTCTGAGATGAATCACAAGACCATTCACAAGGGTGTGCACAAGTGAGCTATCTGGTATAACCTTATCAGCAGAAATCAACTATTCCTTCAAGTCCTTGATCTTTGTTAGAAAACTATCCATAGAATCACCTCCATTCATGTGCTCACTCTCCAACTATTTTCAGAGGTAAGCAACACGAGCCTCATTCCTAGCTTGGTACAATGTCGTAAGTGTATCCCAAGCATCCTTAGCTATTCTGCAAGAGCAAATGTGAGGAATAATGGCACGTCTGACAAAAAAAGCTATCAATGCATGTGCTGAGCATCTCTACCATCCCAACAAATCTTCTCTACAGTAGGTGTAGTAGAAACCGTAGCACAAACACGAATATGCAGAATATCATCATCTTCGACATCTTCTGCCTCGACTTCTATAGCTGCAGTTGTAATAGTTGCAGGTGTGATAGGACGTTTTTCAACACCCTGCATAATGTTCCACATTCCTTTTGCAACCAATACATGTTGCATCATATAAGCCCATAACGGGTAGTTGGTTACCATCCAACTTATCCTCAACAGCTGACATATGGAATACATCACTAATTTCAGCCATGGCAGGTGACTAAATACATTGATGCATAAAATTGGCTGTATCTCAAAAACTTGAACAGAATTGCCCAAATGAATTTTGTTAGACCTGTAGCAGACTTCGAGATGCTTATATTGGCAAACAGAAACTGGTATATACCTTTGGCACAAAAAGACAAAATAGCCTACACAAGCATTGCGATAGTGCATTCGGAGGCAGAAACGAGCTCAAATCGCGATTTGACACCACAAGGCGAAGCTCTTTTGATCTCGAAAACATGTTGAGTATGCTCACCAAAATCGTGCGATTTTGAGACTACAAACGGAGGAGTGCCGACGGTGCCCTAGATGAAGCAACGACCTGCTCTGATACCAATTGTTGGAGATAGACATCTGCATAAGCATGCAAACAACACAAGGAAGAAGAAGAAGCTTGGAGCACAACACACAATACTGAATGTATTACTAATGAATGTACAAAGATAAGTAGCCCATTAGGAAATAGGCGTATATACAAGTCGGGGGAAAAAAACCTCCTAAAGAGGGAAAAAAGTGCCCGAGCGTCCTAGTATGTTCACACACATCACTACCTAGATATATCAACACTTCCTCTTGTACCTCTTCCTCTACCTGTGAAGTTCACTTGAGAGGTACTTGCTTCTTCTTCATTCCTTTTACCTTTGCCTTGTTTACTCTTATTTCTATATGTGTAAAGGGCAGAAGATTGATTACCTCTAGAGTTATCTCCATTCTTGTTGAGCTTTGTCTCATGTGTGAAGACTTGCCCCATCAATGTGTTGAGATCAAGTATTTCATGTCCATATAGAGGTCCATTGTTGTTGTAAAGGACTCCCATTTGTCATCAACCTTGATGCCATTTATGATTTTCCTTACTATTTGCTCCTCTTCTATTTCTTCTCCAATGCTCCCAAGTTGGTCAGCTACATCCTTCATCTTGGTCACATAGTCACCTACACTTTGTTTTTGGTTGCTTCTTTAGGTTGTGGGATTCTATCCAAAGTTGGTTCTTCCTAGCCCTTGTACTTGATGAGAAGTATAAAGAAACTACTTCC
>MU263107.1:10000-49309 GCA_020310875.1 Ceratopteris richardii | reverse complement strand
GTTTGTAATCCTTTTCTCTTTCATCTTGGTCATCATCTGTACCACTTCTTGGATCCTAGACGTGTATCATGCCTGCTTCCTAATGGATGAGAATCAGAATCAAGATCATTTGGTAGTGAATTGCTTGGTTGAAAGCTTATAGAAGGTGTAACCTATCTCAGTTGAGTCATAGCCAATAAACATTTGTTGCCCTTTCATTTAGCTTACCTCTTATTTGTGACCGTACATGAACATAAGCTAAACAAGCAAACACCTTGCAATGTCCAAGACTAGGTTTTTCTTCCATGTCATGCTTCATAAGGAGTCATAACTTGAAGTGATTGGGATGGTAGTCTATTCACAAGTTACACAACAGTTGAAATAGCGTGTGGCTAAAGATAATGTGGCAACTTCTTCTCTTCAAACATTGTTTGAGCTGATCCAACCAATGTGTTGTTTCTCCTATCTGCTTTAGTTCAGGAGAGTACCTCCTAGTCACTTCTCTTTTGATAATTTTTTCTTGCAGGAAGTCATAAAAATATTTGGAGAAGTATTGTCCCTCTCCATCAGATCTGAGCTTCTTGAGTGATCTACCTTTATGATTTTCCACATGTGCTAGATACTTTTTGAAGCAATCAAACACTTCATTCTTACTTTTGGTGAAGTATAGAATAATCCATCTAATATGGTCGTCAATAAATGAGACGTGATACCCATACATCTGTATGTACTAAGTCTAATAAGTTGTTATGGATATAGCCTTTGTGCTTGAATGGTTTTCTTTGTGCCATCCCAATCTGGCATCCATAAAACCTATTGATCATGTGTTTCTTTGATATGTTCGGTAGTCCTAGAATAGTTTGATGCATGTATATATCCTTGAAGGTTCTTTCATTCACATGAGCAAGTATCGTATGCCACACCTCAAGCTCACTTAGGGTTTGAGAACCAAAATTGAATAGAGCTATGTTCCTGATTTCTCCTACTTCAAAAGTAAAGAGCCTACATGTTTCTCACCTCTGGCTATCTTCTTCAAACCTTGACATGGATCTTCCATAAAAGCTCCATGCAAGGTAAACCTAACTTGCAAGCCTTTTTCAACTATTAGGCCTACACTTACTAGGTTTTTAGTGATAGTAGGTACATAGAGAACAGTACTCACAATGTTTGTCTCTACCATTGGAAGCTAATGTGTCATCCCCTGTTTGTACTTCATGTCTATGCTTTGGACTTTCCAAATCAGATAGAAGAGCAATGTTGCCTACAACTTGATTTGAACATCCTAAATCTATGTACAAGAAATGGTCATCTTCTTTACCTTCTTTGTGACTTAGATTTATAAGAAGGAATGATTCTTCATGTGGTTGATCTTCTGAATAATTTTTTAATTCCCTTCTATTTTAGCCTCTATTGTTATTGTTGAAGTTGTGTCCAAGTTTACCTCTATTGCTGCCATATCCACCTCTTCCACGTCCTTTCAGGGTCTTCCCATTGAACCAACAATTCTGAGTGGTGTGGTTGGTAGTATTGCATATGGAACAAGGTTGAACATTTTGACCTTTGGCTTTGTCATGATTTGGTCCTTTCTTCTTCCCCTTCCACTTGCTCTTCCTTGCAAAGTTGTCTTGGGAAGTCTCCTCTTCATCTTCTTCCTTCTTCTTGCCTTTTATCTTCTTATCCCTCTTCTCTGCATATAGAGCACTAGTTGAATTATGATGATAGGAGTTACCTTCCTTTATGCTATTGTTGACCTCTTGATTGAAGAGTTGTCCAAAAAAGATGTTGAACTCTGGAGTTTGCACATCCATGATGAGATCATAAGCGGTCGTGAAAGATTAATATTGCTTATCGCTTCCAATCCCATTGAGAATCTACCTCATGATAGCTTCTTCTTCAATCTGTTGGAACAAAGCAACACCTAATTGATGATTATGAAGAACTTGAAGCAAGTCAGAAATCAAAATGAAGTCAAAGAAGTCATTGAAGGAAGTGAAGAGATATCAGAAATGTAGCTTGTATACATGTGTACATTACAGATGGAAATTCTTTGTATAATGGATATAGAAAATTATTAGAGAGTCAATAATTTAAAGAAATGAATGAGAGAGTGAGTACAAGTCAAGAGTCCATGTGATAGATGTGTACAGAGTCATCTTCCTGAGTTAGCATCGAGTCTTTCTCTGATTTCTCTCAGCCTAATCAAGTGGATCAGGAAATCTTTTGTACACATCTAATCTAAAAAGTAATCCAGCTATGTTCAAAGTTTCATGGTCTAAGTCATTTAAGGTTGTGTGTATGATCAATAGGAACATGTATATATAAAGTCTGTAGGTAGACCTCTTAGAGTCGCACACCTTTTCGTGTCAAAGTTTTGCTTCGATCTCAGTGCACAATGTAAAGTTTTTATAAATGAGCATTCAAAATCTAAGTTAGAGGTAAGGAAGCTATGGCTAAAAGCATTTAGCAAAATCAAACTTGCGCTGTGAGAAATCAACTTCAAAAGTTGACCATGTCAAAGTGGCTTGTTGTAACATATCTTTGATCTTATTGATCAAAACAGAGTTTTATTGGTTTTTTTTTAAGATCTAATCAATGTCACGGTTGCAAAAAGGTAGGATGGAGATATTTGCATCATTAGATTGGAGAAATTTGAAGCTAGGTGCAAGTAATGAAGTTAAATTCTGAAGCAAACTTCTTGAAGAAGAAGAAACTTCACATAGAGAAGTGTTTGTGAATGATTTTGTAAATCATGGCAATATTTATGTAAAGTTTGGTCTATGATTGATATAGAAGTGTTCTTAAATCAATATAGATCAAACATTTGGAGATTAAGAGGTCTCCAGCAGTGGTAGTAGAGCAAAAGGTGCAATATAAAGAGAAGAAAAGAGCATTTGAAGTCTCGATTGTTGCAGACATTGGAGTTTTTTCAAATGTGGACAAGATTAAAGTTTTGAAGACAATCTAAAGAAGTCTAAAGATTGAGCTCAAAAGGATCTGAAAGATTAAAGCTTTACATTAAAGGTACAAAGCATATTCACTTATCTTAACATTTGCAGAAGACAAAGATCAAAGATGGGAGAAAACTTGTAGATTGATAAGCTAGATAGGGAAAACTATCCAGCTTGGTTCATGATGATAGAGGCACACCTCATGAGCAAAGATTTGATGGAATTCATTACAGGAGAATAAGAAAAGCCTATGTTCAGATCCTAGTGTTCCAACTAGGAAGAGCTTGCAAATTTGAAGAATTGCATGAAGAAGGATGCACAAGCTAGGAGCATCATTTACATGGCTGTAAATGATTATCCTCTACCTCATATTAGAGGATTAGAAAGTGCAACAACTGTGTGGAATTGTTTGGAAGAGCATTTTCAAAATACAACCAAGTCAAGGAAGTCCTCATTATGGGCTGAGTTCACAAGCTTCAAGAAGAAGAGCTCACAATCAATTTCTGATTATGTGGCAAGAATGAAGGATATTGCAGATAGCTTGGAGCAGTAGATGAAGATATTGAAGAGGACAAGTTGGTAAGACAACTACTTACAAGTCTGAGAGGAGATGAGAAATGGAAGCCTTTCATATTGTCCATAGAATTGTCATTAGATCATTTTACTCCTGATCTTAATCAGTTTCTAGGACACATGCTACTTTTGACCAAGACTGCAATTCAAGCTATGTACTCTAAGGATAATAAAAAGAATATCAAATGAAAGTAGTCAATTGATGATGAAGGATCTTCAAGCCAAGCTAATTTCACAAGAGGGAAGATGAATTCAAGAGGTAAAGGAAGAGGAGGTAAGAATAAACATAATGTTAAAGCTTGTTGAATTTATGGCAGAACAAATTCATTTGGCAAATGATTGTTGGTATAACAATTAAAATGGTGGAATTCATAATCAGAGTTTCAATCAAAGAGGTAGAGGAGGTAGAAATCAAAGAGGTAACTTCAAAGGAAGAGGTGATAGGACTTCATATGCTAGAGGAGGTGGAAGAATCTTTCAATCTCAGTTCTACAATAACAACTATTATAGTTATACATCACATCAGAAGGATGAAGCAATAGGAGAAGATCAAAGGGTATCTTTTATTGACTTACGATGTAGCAATCATCTGAGTGGCAACATATCATTAATGACTGATATGGAAGAAAAGATGAGTGGACATATAGTTCAAACATGACACAACACCAAGCATAAAGTGGAAAGCATTGGATCAATGAGGAAAAAGAGTGGAATCACACTCTTAAGCAAGGTACTTTATGTTCCTACTATTCCTAAAAACGTGATAAGTGTAGGACAAATTATGGAGAAAGGATATGAAGTCAGATTCACAAATGCTTGTGTTTATGTACAAGATCCAAATCTGGGATATAGAAGTATCATTACATGTCAAAAGGAAGGAAGGCTTTTTACTCTCAAGGTCAAAGGCAATGTGGAACATGCATTGTTTACTTATGGAAGTCAAAAGATGTCCGAGTTAGACATATGGCATAAAAGGCTAGGTCATTTTAATGAGAGAGCCATAAAATAAATGTAAAAGAATGATGTAGTGCTTGGAATACCAAATGTTGAAGGTCAACACAGGGTATACAAGTGTGAAGCTTTTGAATTAGGTACAGCTCACAGAAGTTCATACAGTAAACCAGGATACATGTATTCAAATTTGCTTCAATTGGTCCATACAAATGTGTGGGGTCCTTCAAGGGACTATAGCATAAATGGATCCAGATATTATGTGTTATTTATTGATGATGCAAAAAGATGGATTACACTTTATGTAATCAAGGAAAAATCTCAAGTGTTCAAGACATTCAAACATTATCATGCCTATGTAGAAAGGATTATAGGAAAAAAGCTCAAGAGGTTGAGATCAGATGGGGGGGGGTATTTTTCTAAAGAGTTTGATGATTATTTGTGGAATGCAGGTATAAAAGGAGAAGTAACTTGCACGTACTCCCCTCAACAAAATGGAGTTGCAAAAAGAAGAAATAGAACTCTTGTAGAGTTTTCAAGATCAATGATGAAAGAGAAGAATTGTCCCAACTACTTGTGGGCAGAAGCTATCAACACAGCAACATACCTTGTGAATAGGTTACCTTGCAAAGCTTTGGATGGTAGAACACCTTATGAAGCATGGTGGGGTAAGAAACCTACTCTTGATCATTGTAAGGTATTTGGATGTTTGGCATATGCTTATGTTTCTTCTCAATTAAGACATAAGCTAGACCCCAAAGCAGAGAAGTATGTGTTTATTGGGTATGATGATAGACAAATGGGATAGAGATTGTGGAGTCCATCTACAAACAATTTCTTGTTACAAAAGATGTTACATTTGATGAGCAAAGCAACTTGTATACAAGGTCAAATAATGATTATGCAGATTTTGAAGAAATACAAAGGAAAGGGAAGACAAAAGTAAAGGTGTATGAAGATATTGATGATGATGATTGTAAAATTAAATTACAGGGCAATGATGAAGATAGTCCAAGATTTGACCCAAAATCAAATGAGGCTGAGACATCAAGAAGTGTAGAGTTCAAAAGATATTTGAGAGAAAGAAAGGAACCTATCACGTATAGTTATGATACATCTTTCTTAGCAACAAAAGATTATGCTTATATTGTGAAGACAGAAGAAGATCCAACCACATATGAAGAAGCTAAAGGAAACAATAATTGGGACAACGCAATGCAAGAAGATTATGATGCTCTACTTGAGAATGAGACATGGGAATTGGTGCAAAGAACAAAGAACCAGAAGGTAATTGGATGTAATTCGGTGTACAAGACAAGGTTTGCAAATGCTGAGGTTTCTAGATAAAAAGATGGACTTGTGGTTAAAGGTTATGCCTAAAATTATGGGGTAGATTATGATGAAACCTTTATTCGAGTTGCTAAGATGTCTACAATTAGAACCTTAATTGTTATTGCTGCTTGTAAAGGATGGAAGTTGTCACAATTAGATGTGAAGAATGCATTTCTGAATAGATATATTGTAGATGAGGTGTATGTGGAGCGACCAGAGGGTTTCATGGACTCAATTGGATCAGATTATGTATGTAAGCTCAAGAGAGATTTATATGGTTTGAAACACGCCTAAGAGCATGGAATTACAGGCTTGTTAAGTTCGTGAATGAATGTGCATATCAAGCTTCAAAAGGAGATAGTAGCTTGCTAGTGAAGGCAAGTGAAGATGGGTTATATATATATATATATATATATATATATATATATATATATATATATATATATATATATATATATATATATATATATATATATATATATATATATATATATATATATATATATATATATATATTGATGATATTATTGTCAGAGGTACAGATGCTCAAGGAATCAAGGAGCTTAAGAAGCAAATAGAAAAGGAGTTTAAGATATGTGATTTGGGAAACTTGTCTTATTTCTTAGGAATGCAGATTGTGTATACTCAACATGGAGTATATGTTACACAAGAGAGATACTTGAAGAATCTTCTAGTCAAGTTCAACGTGGAAGATTGCATGCCTTCAACCACATCATTGGAGGTAAATCATAAGTTGAGTAGATATGGAAGAGAAAAGTTTAATGACATGAAGAAATATCAGAGTTTGGTAGGTAATTTGATCTATGCTACCTTGACAAGACCAGACCTATCATATGCAGTTGGTGTCTTATGACAATTTATGCATTGTCCAAGGAAAACTCATTGCATTGCAGCTCAAAGCGTACGTAGATATATCAAAGGAACCTTGAGTGAAGGTTTGTATTATGGTTTTACTTCGGACATCAAATCAAAGTGTTTAGTGATGCAAATTGGGCAGGTAATTCAGATGATAGAAGGTGTACTCATCGTTATCTCTATTCTATTGGAGATAAGTTGATTTCTATCATGGACAAAGGAAACCATCCTGAACCTTCGATTCCATGTGAATCTTGTATCTCATGATTGGTTCAGAATTAGGAGAAACCAATGCTTCGATTCGTCTAGAATGTGCCAAAACCCTAAGATCGACTGTCTACTTGCCTCATTCGGATGTCCAGAGCTCATATTTCAAATTGATGACATCATCAAGACATCATCAATTTGTAACCACCTTTCATGAACCGCCCTTGAAAACCTATATAAGGAGGGGTTGGCCACATTCATAATCAGTCTTGCCAATACCAGCCTTGGGAGCTCAAGGAGTCCTGACCGCGAAGTAAGTACTCTCCAAGTTCCAGTTCCAGTTCTTGTCTTGTCTCTTGTTCTAGTCTTGTCTAGTCTAGTTCTTGGACATATTGTCTTGTCCTCTTGTAATCTCGTAGTACGAGACCTTGTCAAGTTCCTTCTTGTATTCAGTTCATCTCCGAGAAGGGAGTTCTTGTAATCTAGACATCTTGTCTCATACTTATGATCTTGAGTTGTGGGATCTCCTGTATCATTTCTAGCCTAGTTTTCCATACCTATTGGTCCCGGGTTGTGGGACACCTTGTATCAGCTATGGCTTCTTGTATTATTTTCCCTACGTGGGTGTTCTTGTAATCATAAGTGCATTTTCGAAATCTTGTCCAGTGAAGTCAAGGAGGAAAATCTAGTGCTCCCCTGACATTTTGGCAAGACTAGCTTCCATCCAAGACCAGTCATCATGGAGAATGCTTATGAATAGATTGTAGCATCACTTCAGAGTCTCTAGCAACAAGTCGAAGACCTAACTCATTGACAGACACAAATTGAGATGGGACATCTACGGCATGTAAGTGCACTCCTCCAAGAAACACAAGAACGAATCGGGGGTCTTCAGACAAATCAAGGGAGTATGCAAGTAAATCAATGACCTAGTACATCCTTCATGAGAGAACCCAAGATTTGCATGCCAGAAAAGTTTGATGGTGATCGCACAAAGTTCCAAGGATTCTTGCAACAAGTCAAATTGTACATCGGTATGCAGCCTGATAGATACCGTGATGATGCATCCAAGGTCGGCTTTATTGGAACCTTGCTCTATGGTCAAGCATTATCATGGTTTGCCCCAATCTTGGAGAAGGATATGGCCATACTTCATGACTATGAGGGGTTTCTTGGAGAGCTCATCGCCACATTTGGAGATGCAGACACGAGTCGAGTGGTAGAAACAAAACTTCGGAAGCTACATCAAGGTAACCGCCCTGCCTCTACCTATGCATCAGAATTTAGGCAGTTGATATGTGACCTCACTTGGCACGAAGATTATTTTATAATCCAATTTAGATGGGGATTAATAGAGGATGTGAAGGACCTTCTACTCATGATGCCAGAGGTGAAGACATTGAATGAATACATCAACCAAGCTATTCAATGTGATAACCACCTTTTTGAAAGGAAACAAGAAAAGCAAGTAGAAGGAAGAGCTCGCCAATGGAAACCTTTCCAGCCCACTCCTAGAGATGAGTCTATGCCCGAACCTATGCAGATAGATGTAACTCGGTTCCAACCTCTAACACCACAAGAGAAGTAAAGAAGGAGGGATAACAAGTTATGCTTGTGTTGTGGAAACCCTAGTCACATTGCAGTTAATTGTCCCAACAAGAGAACGAACTCCAAATTTGCAGCCACCCTTGTAGAGCAGGGAAACAAGGAAGTCCAGTTATAAAAGAGACCGTAGAGCCAGACCATGATATAAGAAAGGGTCTCATAATTCCAGCCACACCCGTAGAAACATGTCTTGTCCTTGTCAAGTTAATCATGTCTGAGAAGACCCTTTCCCTTATAGCTCGGGTAGATTCAGGAGCCTCCTCAAACATGGACCTCCAGTACTTCGGAAGAACAGACCAATAGTAGTTGAAGTAGTAGATGGACGGCCTCTAGCATCGGGGCATATAACCATGGAAAGCATACCACTAAGAGTACACCTTGGTGACCATGATTCACACATATGTTTCAATGTAATAGCGAGTCTAGTAAACATGGTTATCATCAGAATGTTGTGGTTAAAGAAACATAATCCAAAACTTAATTGGGAGAATAATAATATCACCCATCGAGATATCTAGAAGAACCCAAAATATGTTGGAGCCAAAGCCTTCATACATACAGTGAGGAAGGAACCGATATATATGATCTATGCCATACCAACTCAAGAGCCCAAGAAAGATGATTCAATGAAGCTACCTGACCAATAGCAAGGGTTTGAAGATGTCTTTGAAAAAAAGAATGCAGATATGCTCCCTGAACATAGACCTTATGATTGTGCCATAAAACTTCAAGAGGGAGCACAACCACCCTTCACGCGAATATATAGACTATCCATAGAACCTCGAAGTCCCCTGCAGTAGCCCCTATCCTATTTGTAAAGAAGAAGGACATAACTCTTCGAATGTGTGTGGACTATCGTGGTCTGAATAAAGTCACAATAAAGAACATATATCCTCTACTACTTATATCAGAGCTCTTGGAACGCCTCGGAAAAGCAAAGTTCTTCAATAAGATTGACCTTCGAGGAGCATACAATCTTGTCAGGATCAGAGAAGGAGACGAATGGAAGACAGCATTCCAAACAAGGTATGGACACTTTGAATATGTAGTTATGCCATTCGGTATCACCAATGCTCTAGCAGTCTTTCAACATATGATGAATGATATCTTTCGAGAGTATTTAGATGATTTAGTGGTAATATATCTTGATGATATCTTGATATTCTCCAAAAATCTAAAAGATCATGAATGTCATCTGAAGATAGTCCTAGAGAAACTAAGAGAAAAAGGGTTATATGAAAAATTGGAGAAGTGCTATTTCCATCAGACAGAAGTAGAGTTTTTAGGGTACATTGTATCAGAGAAAGGAATCTTCATGGACCCTAAGAAGATTGAGACAATCCTTGATTGGCAACCACCTTCATGTGTTCGAGATGTACAATGTTTTCTAGGGTTTGCCAATTTCTATAGGAGATTCATTAGAGATTACTCCAAGGTTGTGACACCTCTTACCAAGCTTATAGGAAACTCAAAATTTTCATGGAACAAAGAAGCAGAAAAAGCCTTTCAGAATTTGAAATCAGCATTCACCACTGCCCCAATTCTAGTTCATCCTCATTCAAGCAAGCCCTTCTTCCTAGAGACAGATGCATCAGACTTTGCCCTAGGGGCCTTTCTTTCCCAATATGGAGATGATGAACACCTACATCTAGTTGCATATCATTCAAGAAAATTTTCTTCTCCAGAAATTAATTATGAAATTCATGACAAAGAACTTCTTGCCATAGTGGATGCCTTTGATACCTGGCGCCACCATCTAGAAGGAGAAGCTCATAAAGTTATCGTGTATACAGACCACAAGAACCTAGAATATTTTATGACCACCCGCATCCTCAATAGAAGGCAATCTCAATGGAGTAAACTTTTATCCAGGTTGGACTTTGTCATCACATATCGTCCAGGATGGCAATAGTGTCAGTCAGATGCCTTGTCAAGAAGATCTTACGTTGCACCAAAGAAGGGTGAAGAGGCCTTTGATCAATAGGAGATCGTATTAACCAAACCTGAGCATCTCCAGTTAGCAGCTATCTCTTCCATCCATCCTGAAGATTCAGCCTTGAATCATTTGATTCATGAGAATCTACCACAAGATGAATTATTTTGTAACATTAAGCAGAAAAATCAGGAAGGAAAAGTCCAAGGAAGTAAATGAATTCTAGGAAAAGGACGGGTTACTATTCTATAAGAACCTATTGTATGTCCGTCCAGGAAAGCCGAGGATCCAAGTACTTCAACAACGTCATGACAACCTTGCAGCAAGACATTTTGGAGTAAATAAAAGACTCGAACTCATATCCAAGGATTTTTTGTGGCCTCAAATGTGGAAGGAAGTCAAAGAATATATCCGAACCTGTGACACTTGCAATAGATCTAAGGTACCGTGACATAAGCCTCATGGCCTCTTGCAACCTTTACCTATTCCAGAGAGGCCATGGGCTTCATTGTCTATGGATTTCATCATAGATCAATCAAATTGAGATAAGTATGATGCCATTCTTGTTATTGTGGATAGATTCACAAAGATGGCACACTTCATTCCAACTACAAAGGCAATCACAGGTCCAGCCACTGCTAGAATTTTTCTCAGATACATCTTTAGGCTTCATGGATTGCCTCATGATATTGTTAGTGATCGAGGTCCACAGTTCATATCCAACTTTTGGAACAATCTTTGCAAGCTCCTTGGTGTTCAAGTTAGACTATCTACAGCAAATCATCCACATACTGATGGAGAAATAGAACGGGTGAATCAAGTCCTAGAGCAATATCTCCGTTGCACTAGCAACTATCACCAAAATGATTGGTTTGAGTTGTTACCCTTTGTAGAGTTTGCCTATAACAATAGTGTTCATGCATCTACTAAGCAAACTCCCTTCTTTGCAAACCATGGACAACATCCAAAGATGGATATACAACTCTCAAATCATATCAAGAACCCAGCTGCCAGAGACAAGGCCCAATACCTGATGGACATTCACAAAGAACTCAAGGAAGAGATCCATAAAGCTCAACAACAATATAAGTACTATACAGATCAACATTGTGTTGAGAATCCATCGTATCAAATTGGGGATAAAGTATGGTTACTCCGAAACAATTTGCAAACTTCAAGGCCTTGTGCAAAGTTAGATCATCAAAGGTTTGGTCCATTTACCATCTTGGCCAGGATTAATTCAGTCACCTTCAAGCTCCAGTTACCGAGTACCATGAGAATACATCTAGTTTTCCATGTATCCATGTTGGAACCATATTAGATTTCACCATTGAGGGGGGAGAGACCTAGTTCTTCACCACCTATCGAGATTGATGATCATGAAGAATTTGAAGTCCAGCATGTTCTAGATTCGAGAATATCCCAAGGAAGATTAGAGTAGCTTATTCATTGGAAAGGGTATGACATCAGTGATCGTACTTGGGAACCTGCACAAAACCTTCAAGAGCACCAACCAAGGTTTGAGAATTCCATAAGAGAAATGAAATGAAGCCGAGACCAAAGAACGTGACCGCTCCTCGTGGAACTCGTCGCTTGAGGGGGAGGTGATGTCATGGACAAAGGAAACCATCCTAAACCTTAGATTCCATGTGAATCTTGTATCTCATGATTGGTTCAGAACTAGGAGAAACCAATGCTTCCATTGCTTCCAAAACGTGCCAAAACCCTAAGATCGACTATCTACTTGCCTCATTCGGACATCCAGAGCTCATATTTCGAATTGATGACATCATCCATGACATCATCAATTCGTAACTGCCTTTCATGAACCGCCCTTAGAAACCTATATAAGGAGGGGTTTCCCACATTCATAATAAGTCTTGCCAATACCAATCTTGGGAGCTCAAGGAGTCATGACCGCCAAGTAAGTACTCTCCAAGTTCGAGTTCCTGTTCTTGTCTTGTTTCCTGTTCTAGTCTTGTCTAGTCTAGTTCTTGGACATCCTATCTTCTCCTCTTGTAATCTCGTAGTACGAGATCTTGTCAAGTTCCTTCTTGTATTTAGTTCATCTCCCAGAAGGGACTTCTTGTAATCCAGACATCATGTCTCATACTTACGATCCTGGGTTGTGGGATCTCCTGTATCATTTCTAGCCCAGTTTTCCATACCTATTGGTCCCGGGTTGTGGGACTCCTTGTATCAGCTACGTCTTCTTGTATTATTTTCCCTATGTGGGTGTTCTTGTAATCATAAGTGTATTTCCAAAATCTTGTCCAGTGAAGTCAGAGAGCACAATCTAGTGCTCCCGTGACAACTTCTTTGTGCTCAAAGAAGCAACATACACTTGCTTTGTCATCCACAGAAGCTGAGTATGAAGGAATGGTAGAGGTTGCAAAAGAAGTGATATGGTTGAAGACCTTATTGAAGAGTTTTGGAACTGATTAGAGTACTCCAATTATTTTTGGAGACAACATGAGCTCATTATATTTGACAGCTAATCCTGTTTTTCATGCCATGACTAAACACATAGAGATTCAGTATCATTTTTTGAGGGAAAAGGTACTTGAAAAAGCGATTGAAGTATTATATAAACCAACAAAAGAGCAGGTTGCATATATGTTGACAAAGAGCTTAGATGTTACCTAAGCTACAGAAGTTCAAAGACATGGCAGGAATAAAGAAAAATGGTATAATCAAATTAAGTGATTGAGGGGGAGATGTTGGAACAAAACAATCCCTAATTGTTGATTATGAGAACTTGAAGCAAGTCAAAAATCAAAATGAAGTCAAAGAAGTCATTGAAGGAAGTGAAGAGATCTCAGAGATTGTATACATATGTACATTATAGATGGAAATTCTTGTATAATGGATATAGATAATCATTATAATGATAAGGAGTAATGTAATAGACATGGGCTGAGTCTAGAATCATATCTATATAAGTCAATAATGTAAAGAAATGAATGAGAGATTTGTTAGAAATCAAGAGTCCATATGATAAATGTGTAGAGAGTCATCTTCTTGATGTAGCTTTGAGTCTTTCTTTAATTTCTCTTAGCCTGATTAAGTGGATTGAGAAATATTTTGTACAAATCTTATCTAGAAGCTAACCAAGCTATGTTCAAATTTTCATGGTCTAATTCCTTTGAGGTAGTGTGTATGATCAATAGGAACATGTATATGTAAAGTCTGCAGCTAGACCTCTGAGAGTCGCATACATTTTTTGTGTAAAAGTTTTGCTTGGATCTCAGAGCATAGTGTAAAGTTTTTTATAAATGAGCATTAAAAATCTAAGTTAGGAGTTAAGGAAGCTATGGCTAAAAGCATTTAGAAAAATGGGACTTTTGCTATGAGAAATCAACTTCAGAAGTTGACTATGTCAAAGTCGAATGTTCAGAATGAGCAATTCTGACATACCTTTGATCCTATTGATCAAATCATAGTTTTAATGGTTCTCTTTAAGATCTAATCAATGTTATGGTTGTGCAAAGGTAGCATGGAGATATGTGCATCATTACATTGAAGATATTTGAAGCTATGTGCAAGTAATGAAGTTAAATTCTGAAGCAGACTTCTTGAAGAACAAGAAACTTCACACACGGAAGTTTTTGTGAATGCTTTTGTAAATCATGGTAATATTTGTGTAAATTTTGGTCTATGATTGATATAGAAGTGTTCTAAATTCAATATAGATTAATCATTTCGAGATTAAGAGGTCTCCGCCACAATCACCTCTCCAATGGATGCTCACTGATCCGCAACCTCTTTGACCTTGGTAACAAACTCTCTGATGGTTTTTTTAAGTGTCTTCTTCATTTAGTTGAACTTGTTCCAAAGATGATTCATTCATGCTTTCGTACTAGCAGAAAAGAAAGTCTTGAGGGCATCCCAAGTCTCTTGAGATGTCTTGCATCCTCTAATATGTGGTAATAGAAAGTCAGAGATAGAGTTCAGTATGTACGACCTTGCTTCCGCATCCCTTGGAGAGCAAAGTGTGAGCTTGTCTCTCTCCTCTTGCTTAGGCCCTTTTTGGATCTTGGGATAGGTATAGCTTCATCACCTCCTACATTCCCATAAAGATTTCTACCTTGCAAATAGGCCTCCATTCTGATTTTCCAAGCCTTGTAGTTGTGTCGATCAAGCTTCTCGATCAATTGAGGGAAAGTCGTCACCCATCTTGATCTAGCTCTGATACAACTGAAAGAAATTGGAGAAGCTTGAAGGAGGTAGAAAATTGAGTTTTGAAGTGATGAAGTTTGGTCCACCCAACCAACACAAGACTAGCCCTTGAGCTTATGGAAAATCAAATAGACCTTAGAGGCATGTGATAAGTGCACTAAAATGCACTTTGTACTTTGGAGCATCAAGGAGAAAGAGTCAATACAAAACAGGTAGGTTGGTGCATCAATTAGCTCAAAAAACTTTCTATCTATGGCAGAGACAATGACCTTCAAATGCTTATAGTGACAACATATTTACAATAAGAGAAAATCCTTTTATAGGAGTGATTCACATAATGTTTTGTGTATATAATTCACAAAAGTATCAGGAATAAGAAATATATGCTATAGGAATGAATCAAACACTCAAGGATGGTACCTCCTATTTTTCAGGAATACGTAGAGATTGACCCCAAGATAGAAAAACTAAGATTTCTCCTAATCTACTAAATCAAATGCTATGACAGTTTACAAGACTAAACTAGACACTTATGCGTTTCCAATAAGCCATGTTTCATCTGATTGTGAGCTCTGTAGAGAGAGCAGTATCCTCTCCAAGATTACTATTGGCGAAGAAGATGATGCAAAGAAAGGAAGGAGCAAGACAATGATGGTCACAAGTGTATGTATATTGCTTCCATGTATTGTACAAGTGTTTTGAAGTATTTATGTAGACTTTAGAAGTGATCCATGAATTCTACAAGTGGATTTGAATTCAAATGGTGGGAATGGCTTTTAGATGGAATCAATTCACTTTCCTACAATCTTGGAAAAGTGAAAATCTAGTTTGATCTACTTTCACATGATTGATTGATTGATTGAATGCAACTCAATCACCACAAAATTCGTGGAATTTGGGCTCTCTCTTTCTAATTTTCCATGTGCAAATCTCCATGCTTTTAAAATGGTAGAAGATCCATGAAAAATCTTTTTTAAAAGATACAATAAATGAGCATAAGTAAAAGAACTCTCCAACGGATATAACGTGGACGTAATCCAAGCGATAGATTTTTGATGTAGATCAAATCCACCTCAATCATAGTGTAAGCTTGATCTTCCAATAGGTACCTCATATGAACTCTCTAGCTTTTGGCCTTGGCTATCCCCCGAGCTAGGAACTTTTCGTTCCTCCGGTCAAGTACATCTCTGAAACATAACATGGAATGGGGAATTTAGGCCTTCCGTGTGATGCCATTTGCGCACACAAATGCCCTTGCTATGTTTCAGTAGTTGACGTGTAAGATATTTAAGGAATTCATGTGAAAGACTTTAGAAACCTAAATGAATGATTTATGAGCACATTCCCACATATGATGAAACCACATGCTAGAGCTAAGCTAGACATTTGAGCAATGAGCCATCACATGCCAATCCCCACTCATAAGAGCCATCACATGCCAATCCCCACTCATAAGTGGCGGGATCTTCCGACACACCTGACAATACTCTCTGACGCTTGCACGCTGGGCCATCAGCAGACATCGAGGGAAACTCTCTTTTCCTGTGTTTGTTGTAGTAAAACACAAGCTGCTTGGGTGATGGCAAGCCTTCACGAAGGGGAGGTATTTTAGCGTAGGGTGAAAAGGGAATGACAATACTCTTTCTACGTGAGGGTGCTACTATGCGGACAAGTGCAAGCTTCTTTGTGTCTTTTGCTTGTTTCTCCTATCGACGTCGACTTATTTCCGCTTTCAAAAGGAGTGCTAAAGCACGCCATAGTCTCGTGCATTTCATATCATGGGCACGCATGCCTGCTTCAACGTGTTCATCAGTGTAAGCAGCTTGGTCGGCCCTAGTAGTAGGAGGAGGATGAGTAGTGGTAGCCCTGCCTTGGGGCTCCTTCATAGGGCAACCCCCCATCTTCAACTTTATTGTAAGAGGTAGACCCTGTTTCAATGTTATCCTAACAGGTAGCACCTGTTTCGATGAAGCTTCTTGGAGTGTTGATGGAACACTTGCCTCAGGAGGAGGTTGCTTTGCATCCGGAGCGACATCTGCTGTGTTGTGCTCGTGCGCCCGAAAGGATCTCTGTGCTTTTGTGCCCGAATAATGCAAATTCCCAAATCTTGATGTCTTAAAAGAGGCGTGAAAATCATTCTTAAGTTGAACAATATGATTCTCCTTAGGACCATTGAGCTTTCAAATAGTGGAATCAAGCAAAATACATAATCCTTGATTCATAGATTCAAATAGACCCCCAAAGAAATAATGCGGCAACAAGGATGTAGTTTCACATTGAAAGATGTCCCATCCCCTAATTTACCTACTTAGGTTAAGCAAGTGTCATTGTTTGTAGAAAAATTTATAAGTGCCCAATAGCCTAGATCAGTGTGTTATGTAGTGTGTTGACATTAAGAAAAATCAAGGAGAGCAACTAGAACTCTCAAAACTCTACAAGGGATCAAATTATTTGGCTAGTATAATTTCAAAACCTTCTTCATTGGTGAAAGAAATCATAGAATTGGTTGCTCAAACGCTATGAGGAAAACATTGAAATAGGCAAACCCAAAGAGTGATCATAATGAAGTATTGCTAGACTTGGAGAGGTAATCACATTGAAAATGCATATCTTGTGCAAGTACAAAATATGCCAACCCCATGATCATGTTATTGTAAAGTAGAAGGAGAGTACACCAACCTCTTAGTACAAGATTGCAATGTGGTCTTTGTGAAGCTTGCAATGACGTAATAAAATCAAGATAGAGCATTAGAACCTACATCATCCTTGATAACACATAATGATCCTAATGCCAATAGCTTTGACTCATCACATGGCAATAATGTATCCACTTATTGTATTGAGCCACCCAAGCAGCCAAAGTCTTATCAATATGAAGCCCCTCCATAGAGTTCAATTGGGAACAAGATTCTAAAAATCCCATGTATATGAATCCAAATCCTAAGTCCTAGATGAGAAAAGCTAGGCTGAAGACTCCTTGCGGACCATGATTTAGATGTCAAGGTGATCATTTTGTACATGAATGTACAAATACTCTGTCTTCAAGGCAACCTCAATGCATTATGGTTCAAGGAGTTTCTTTAGACTATGGCAAAGAACATCTCATTTTTGATTGCCCTAAATACCTAGCAAATGCATCAAAATGTGCCACTAAAGGCTCCTTGGAAAATGAGAGAGGAAGATTGTACCAAATAGAATATTATGTTCCCAACTAAGTAGAGTGTCGAAATCCTACCTCCATCACCAAGTACACTTAAGCGTCATTGTGGTACATACAAGAAGAAAAGTGGGTCAAAGAACAAGAGAACTCCCCCTCACCCAACAATTTAGGAAATAGATGAACCATAAGATCAATTTCTCCAACCTATTCTATCTCTCTATGGAGACTAGTTAGAACCACAATTAAAAGCTGGATTAGATTCTAAATCTAACATCCCTACAAGAGTTAACACATTTTGTGGGCCCATGGGATTCTAGATCAATGTAATTATGAGTCTATGTGCTTCCTATGTAGCATTTCAACCAATAAATAATATTCCTTGCCTTAGGCATATTATAGGAATCCCTCTAAGGCCCTATGAGTCCATATATGTGCAACATAAGTTCTCGGAATATCCTCAGACTCCCTATGCCTAGACCTTGACGACTAACTTGTGACAGCTTGTCACTTATATAGACATTGGCATCTTGCCCCTTGTCTCCCACAAATACCCCCTGATAGCTTTTCATATGGTATAATCATGAGAAATCACTTACTCCACTAGAGTAAACAAATAATACTATGCTCATCCAAAACAATTGACTATGTCCCAATCTTTGCGAAAAAATACTAAAAACAAATGGAAATCTTTTCCAAGTAGTGCCTAATCTCTAAGATCAAGGAAATATGCTTGATTTACTCGCTGTAACGAAATGAAACTCAAGAGATTCCCATCATGATCCAAATTGTGAATCTAAAATATCACTTTGTCAATGGTCTAGACTATGGACCAAGATGTCAATCTATCAATGAACCAAATTATGGACCAAAATGTCGATCTATGATATATAATAATCCAAACTATGGATCAAAATATAACAACTAGTGGAACTACCACTGCCTTCTCACTAATAAAATGCAAGATGTTCCAAGTGGATAAAACTTCCTTTATCTCTGACCACCATCTGATCATCACTATGATCAAATCATTCGAAAAAAGAAATGAGGTGTCTCTAGTAAACTACTGCAATAATATTGCACTCCCATATATAATGAGGACCATAATATGAGTCCACTAAATACACTAAAAAATGGTAAGTAGATGTGTGCACACTCATAGCTCAATAAGCTAAGCATCTAGCTCACCTCATACACACTATGTATGAACCATGGCCTATCCTCCAGCATATGAAATAGAGTAGTACACACTCTATGAATCTCTTCTTATCGCAATTGCCTATTCATAGTTCATATGTGCAAACCTTGTCTTTTGTCTTCTAGGCTACTAGCCTAAGGACTCTCCTATACCCTCTATCCTACACCTAGGTAGAATACAAAGCTTGATATGTCCCATACCACCAAACATTATACCCCACATAGATGCATGTATGAGACTAACGTCGGACACTTCTCTCAAAAAGACAAGAATAAATCGGTGAGTACTCACAACTATAAATATAAAAATGAAATCATGAAGCGTTCTTGAAGTGTTTCCTTCCCTCGATCGAAAGAATAGAGTCATTCCTATGACTCTATCACTCATAACTATCAGTAACATCACCTCATCTTGAGTTGAGAAATAAGAAGTTATATGATACATCAACTCAACTAGAGTTGTGAAGGATGCGGCTTGCATCAAATATCAACTCATGCAACTTGAGGGAAATATTAACTCAGAAGAAATCGTAATTTATACAACTTGTATGAAGCCAAAATATATGAAATGAGAACAACTACTAAAGTTCTCCACTTCCATGCTCTCATGGCATTACATATATTTTTTAAAAATTTTGACACAATCTCCTCTGTCCTACTAAAAATGACCACAT
This sequence comes from Ceratopteris richardii, assembly GCA_020310875.1. NCBI lineage: Eukaryota > Viridiplantae > Streptophyta > Polypodiopsida > Polypodiales > Pteridaceae > Ceratopteris > Ceratopteris richardii. Next base: position 29,698 of record MU263107.1, on the reverse strand, counting down.
AAACCAATGGTCAATAAACACATATCTAGTGCATGGCTAGCCCATGGTGATCACACCATAGCCAAAAGAAATATTCATAAAAAAGTTGTGGAAAATGTTTTCCTTTTGACAATATCACCACCATAAACAACTTTCAATATTAGCATATGAAAGCCTAACTTTAACTAACTTGAAGACCTATGAAATTTTCTAGCCTTATATAGCTTCTCTTAAGCTTCAATTAGGCCAAAAAATCACTTGATTTGGATATTTTCTCAAATTTGTATCACCATTTCATTGGAAGGGTCGAACACTTGACCACCAACTCTGGAAGTGTACAAGGTCATCTTCTTGAAGCCTTTAGACTGATCAAACAAACTCCAAATTTGATTTTCTTTATGCGCAAATCTAGATAAACTTATTTAATTTGTTTTTACAAAATTTCAATTTAAAATTGAATCAAATACTCATTCAAATGTATCATTTTATCTCTTTTATACCCGCACTTAGATGAGCCTGAAAACAATGTTGCTGTAGTTTTAGAATATCCTCATACTATAAAGATAAATTCCAAAATCTTTGAATTTTGAGCATATCATAGGGTCTATACAAGAGTAGGTTCTCCAAGAAAATTTTTTTAAATTGGAGCTTCCAATATGAAAAACCATGTGTTTAGTAGATACATGTACCACTCTTTGGCAAATCCTCACCAGGAATTGTTCTAAGAAGAATAGGTCATTTGACCTACCAATTGATGTCGAGTTTCTTCCAACCTTGTAACAGTAAATAGGTGGATCTTTAGCTAAAAGAACTAAATCCACCTTGTTTTATTAGTATATAGCTACTACTATCTACTTTCATTGTTATAAACGCATAGTATTTGAACATTTGAGGCTTTCACAATGACCAAAATACTAAGCCTCTATACCTACAATATTTTAAAAATTTGCATAAGCCAAATTTTACTCTTTTCTTTATATATTCTACTTGGGGATACATTTCCTCTTCATATTTTGTACACACCATCTAGAAATTTTCATCTAATATTAGAAAGAAAAATCATCCAATTTGAGTAAATGCGCTATGAGAATCAATCACCTCTAGGTGACATAGTCTATGGTCATTTCATAAATTCGAGAGGCTATACTTTCATGTGTAGAGATTATTTGAATTATCAAATGATCTCTAAAATTATTGAAAATTGTTATAGAGAATGTTGGTCTATCAAGCTTATGTAGCCAATAAAAATCATGCAATTGGGATCTACGAATGGAGAGAAATGTGCTTTGTAACAGGTCTATGTCACTTGTTTCAGGCCTCTACCACTATTAATAGCAGTTCTAATGCGGAGGTCATTTGATCTTTGTAAAGAATACCCAAACTACTTGAAAATTGGTTAGACTAACGAAAAGCCTATGAGATAATGGCTCTCCAAATTTCAATAAATTTGGGCATTCCCTAAATGAGCAGCATCCAAATCTCTATGAGGTTGTTACCTCACTAACTATCGACTCAATTATTTTTTTAAACCTAAAAATGACGAGACATGTTAATTCTTATGATTTAGACATATTCATTCATTCTCTTCGATGGACTATGACATGGAGACATATCCATGTATACAATGATCATCTAGAGCAATGCAAACCAATTAAGAATGCAAATGATCTCTTTGAAAAATCGACTCTTTACATAATATCCACCTTTCAATGAAAGTGAATATCTATGGATGTCATTCTAGTCATTGTGCTTATTGTACATTTATTAACCTCATCATAATAAATCACATACAATAATTTATTACTCGTATTGATGATCATAACTATATCACTCTCGTACTGACTCCAGATAAACTTCTATATCAAGTACATAGAATCACATGAAGAACAATTCATGTGCTCATGACTTAGTGTACGAAAATGCATTTTAATTGTTCTTGAGGGGTCTACCTTTGACATTTTACTTTCTAAAGGAAAACTTAGCCTATTCATGGTACTTTGTATCATGTACCTCATGCTCACCCTAACACATCATGGTGATACATAAAAATGCTCTTCTATGGATAAAAAAAGCATCATGCACTTCACCTTTCTAGAAATTATATTATCTATGTATGCATGCATCCACTCATGCATCTTCTTCTCTACTTCAATTACTTTATATGCTTTAAGCTATATTGCACACATAATACTTCCTCTCTTTTATAACACAACATCACCCTAGTTCTCACATGGCATATAATGCCGTATGGCTATAAAAATTTCGACACTACTTCCCTAGAGAAATTAGGCCCGAAAAAAATTATAACAATGATATAATGATAGACATTAGCATAGTGGTAAGCAAAACAATTTCTTAGCTGCAAAATCCTGCAAATATCAACCCTTTCCAATATGTGTTGTTGGGCACTACATGCCCTCATAACAGTGTCTTTTCTCACTCGAATACCTTCACAAAGATCTTGAAACAGACAACAAAAATCTTTGCATGCTTTTGTGAATCAAGATAATTTAGTGTAACTTCATGTGCATAGATGAATTCATAGCAATACTAACTTTCATGCACATTCCAATATTGGTTTCAAAAAATTGGAAGAGAATACAATGCAAAATTATAAAATTTGATGCATAATGTATTCAAACGAATATATCTGAGAGCAAAAAAATGATAAAAAGGTATGTAAATGAATTCATTCCTATCCCACATGGATAAAAAGTGATTAGGAACTCCTAATTATAATTGGATAGTCTAGTAATTCAAAAAGAGTTTCTTGCTAGCCAATAGACATATATTGTGTAGAGATGGCTTGAAATGGTCAAATATGGCATGCAAGCCAATTACAATAGGGGCTTGAAGTCTAGAATCCATATCAATTTGAATTTCTTGATTTCGATATTCTATGAGGAAGTTATGGCCAAAACAATGGAGTTAGGTGAGTGGGCAACATCTTTCCTTGAAGAGATATGTAGAGAGTAAAATGCTCTGTACAGGTGGTTTTGGGCTTATCCAATCATAGCTTCCAACCATGCATTGACAGCTCTTTTAGTCTACATTGTATACCAAAATGAATCATCCAATTAGAACATAATATGACAGAGTTATGTCCCTTTTAGTAAAGGTAGGTATGCTAACCTTGCTTTTTCTCTTCTCTCTCTTTCTACTTCCTCTCCTTCTCCTTCTTCTCTCTTTCTATCCCTTTATCTCTTTCTTTCTTTACATTTCTCTCTTCCCTTATCTTTCTCTCTCTCTCTAGTTTTTTTCTTTGTTTCTATCTCTATCACTTTCTGCATCTTTTTCTTCTTTCTCTATCTCTCTAGTTTTCTCGCTTTCTCATCATTTATTTTGTTCTCTCTTTATCTTTCCCTCTCTTTTTTCTTCTCTTTCTTTCTCTCTCTACTTCTTCTCTTTTTTCCTCTCTGTCTCTTTCTTTCTTTCTCTCTTTCCCACTATGTTTCATGCTTTTTGTGTTGCTCTATCGTGCACAGCAGGTAAAATTCATCCTATCAAATAGCATCAGAATCCCTTCAACAAGCTCATATAGGCTAGTGGTTAGAGTGTTTACCTCTTTTTTAGAGCTTGAGAGTTCAATACCTATCTTTGAGCACTCGCAGAGATGTGTGTGTAGTAAGGAAAACTTGGAAAGCTTTATTTTGCTGCTGTAATGACGATGCTCGCCATGAGAGAAATCTTGCTTCTATTCCTTCTGAGCTCTATGCAAACCTCTTTGGATGTTTGTCTTTTTCATGCAAGATGAAGACAATGATAAAGATGCCCCCCAAAATTGGCATGAAAGCTTTCCATAAAGTCATCATGATCAAATCTTTGTTCTTCATCTCCATCATGCTCCATGGATCTACTGCCTGTTGCTCTAATACCAAATATGAGAAGTGGAGAATGGCATGCCTTAGACTTACCTCCTAGCCTATTTATAGCCCTTGCCTAATCACCATCTAGAGTTCTCTCTAAATTCCATCTACTTATCTGGCCATCATGAGTAGGTACCAAAAGAACTTGGAGAAGCTTGTAGGAGATAGAAAAGTGAGTTTCGGGAGCGATGAAGTTTGGTCCAGCCAAACAGCACAACACCAACCCTTGAGCTTATGGAGACTCAAATATACCTTATAGGCATGTGATAAGTGCAATAAAATTCACTATGATCAAGGACAAAAAGTGGATACAAAACAGATAGGTTCAAGCATCGACTAGCTCAAAAAAAATTGGTATATATGGAAGAGAAAATGAACTTCAAATGCTCATAGCGACCAGTTTGATTTCAATTAGAAAAATTCCTTTTGTCGGGGTGATACACATAGGCCTCAGTGTATATAATGCACAAAAGTACAAGGAATAAGCAAAATATGCTATAGGAATGAATCAAACACTCAATGGTGGTACCTCCTATTTTTGAGGAATACACAAAGATTGACCCCAAGAAAAAAAAAACTAAGATTTCTCCGCAAATGCTATGAACATTTATATGCATAAACTAGACAGTAATATCTTTCAAATGAGCCATTTTTCATCCAATTTGGAGCTCTGTAGAGAGAGCAGTAGCCTCTGCAAGATTACTGTTAGCAAAGAAGATGATGCAAAGAAATGGAGCAAGACAATGATAGTCACAAGTGTATGTATATTGCTTCCATGTATTGTACAAGTGTTTTGAAGTCTTTATATAGACTCTAGAAGTGATCCACAACTTCTACAAGTGGATTTTGTATTGAAATAAAGGTGGCAATGGTTGTTGGAGGGAACCAATTCACTTTCTTACAATCTAGGAAAAGTGAAGATCTAGTTTTGATCTACTTTTAGGTGATTGATTGATTGATTGAATGCAACTCAACCACCACAAACTCGTGGAATTTTGGCTCTCTCTTTCTACTTTTACATTTTTAAAGCTCAATGTGTTTACAATGGTAAAAGATCTATGAAAAATCATTTTTAAGAAATACAATAAATGAGCATAAGTAAAAGAACTCTCCAATGGATATTCCTTCGATGTAATCCAAGCGATAACATTTTGATGTAGATCAAATCCACTTCAAGCATAGTGTAAGCTTGAAGATTCAAGCCCCCCCTCAAGCTAAAGTATGCTTGAGTCTTCATTCTCTAATAGGTTGAATACCTACCATAGCTTTGAATCTACAAAGCTTTATTCCATCAAGTGCCTTCGTCATCATATCTACTACTTGCTTTTGAGTAGGAACAAAAGAAGTGTGAATCTCCTTTGCATGAGCTTTTCCGTGATAAAGTGGTAATGAAGTTCTATGTGTTTGGTTCTTGCATGGAAAATAGGGTTTGCTGCTAGATGATTGCAACTTACATTATCTCCAAATATGTGAGGTTTGGAACTCACAAATCCCAAATCTGTATACAATGCTTTTAAGCATATTGCCTCTTGAGTTTCTATGGTCAAACCTCTCTACTCTTCTTCAGTTGAGAATAAAGCAACTGTAGGTTGCTTCTTTGAACTCCATGACAATATCTTTGAATGTGAAAATGCTAAGTAAGCAGAAGTACTTCTTCTATCATCCTTAGCTCCTGCCCAATCTGCATCTGAATAGATTTTGATTTCCAAATCTAAAGAGTAAGGATAGAATATAACTTCATTGATTGTACCTTTGAGATACTTAAGTACTTTCTTAGGTGCATCCATGTGTGGTCTTCTTGGTGAGTGTACCGCCGTGCGATTCTCTCTCTCTCTCTCTCTCTCTCTCTCTCTCTCTCTCACCCCACCCGCCACCACCCGCAACTCCCTCCCCGCAACCCCCTCCTCTCCCCACCCACCACATCCCGCAACTCCCTCCCCACAACCCCCTTCTCTCCCCACCCACCACCTCGTGCAACTCCCTCCCCACAACCTCCACAACCACCCCCCACAACCTCCCACACCCCCCACAACCCCCCACAACCCCCCACAACCTCCCACACCCCCCAAAACCTCCACAACCTCTCCCTATTCCCACCCACAACCTCCCACAGCCCTCTCAACCCCCCACAACCTCCCATACCCCCCATAACCTCCACAACCTCCCCATATTTCCACCCACAACCTCCCACACCCCCACAACCTCCCCCTATTCCCACCCACAACCTCCCACACCCCCCACAACCTCCCACACCCCCACAACCTCCCCCTATTCCCACCCACAACCTCTCACAACCCCCACAACCTCCCCCACAACCTCCCACACTCCCCACAACCTCCACAACCTCCCCCTATTCCCACCCACAACCTCCCACACCCCCCACAACCCCCCACAACCTCCCCCCACAACCTCCCCCTATTCCCACCCACCACCTCCCACACCCCCCACAACCCCCCACAACCTCCCACACCCGCCCCAACCTCCATAACCTCCCCATATTCCCACCCACAACCTCCCACACCCCCACAACCCCCCAAAACCTTCACAACCTCCCCCTATTCCCACCCACAACCTCCCACACCACCCACAACCTCCACAACCTCCCCCTATTCCCACCCACAACCTCCCACACCCCCCACAAACCCCCACAACCTCCACAACCTCCCCCTATTCCCACCCACAACCTCCCACACCCCCCACAACCCCCCGCAACCTCCACAACCTCCCACACCCCCCACAACCCCCCGCAACCTCCACAACCTCCCACTATTCCCACCCACAAACTCCTCCCACAACCTCCACAACCACCCCCCACAACCTCCCACTCCACCCACACCCCCCACAACCTCCACAACCTCCCAAACCCACCACAAACTCCACAACCTCCCCCTATTCCCACCCACAACCTCCCACAACCCCCACAACCTCCACAACCTCCCCCCACAACCTCCCACACCCCCCACAACCTCCACAACCTCCCCCTATTCCCATCCACAACTTCCCACACCCCCAACAACCTCCACACCTTGATCTCCGTGAGTTCTTGAGTGAGTTTTTTAACAATGAGCCAATGGCCTCATTATATAGGTTGTGTACTCAGCTATGATCAATAAATAAAAAATCCATCGCGGATTCGGTGTCGCTCGCTTTTGTGTTTCCAATCATTGCTTTATGAAAAAATAATTTTCGCGATGAGCTTTTCAAAAGATTTTCTAGCAGCCTTTGGTAGGAATCGAACCCGAATCTCCACATTGGGAGGCAGATGCACTGTCCAAGGCACCCGTCGAGTTTTCTTATATGAACATATAAGAGAAATTAAATTAGACAAAGTTCTCAGTAGTTTTGGATGGATGGTTTGAGGATCATTTTTCAACCAAACACTACAGTGTTATATATCGTTGGAAAGCTCTCAACGAGTACTTTTCAATGGTGCAATAATAATTTTTAAAATCTTGGATCAATTTTGGACCAACAATGATTTCTTCCACGACTCCACCCACACCTCCCACACCCCTCGCAACCTCCACAACCTCCCCCCACAACCTCTGGCACACCTCCCACACCCCCCACAACCTCCACAACCTCCCCCCACAACCTCCCACACCTCCCACAGCCCCCACAACCTCCCACGCCCCCCATAACCTCCACAACCTCCCCCTATTCCCACCCACAACGTCCCACACCCCCTACAACCTCCCACCACTCCCGCCACACCTCCCACACCCCCCGCACCCCCACAACCTCCCACCACTCCACCCACACCTCCCACATCCCCCGCAACCTCCACAACCTCCCCCCACAACCTCCCACACCCCCGCAACCTCCCACCACTCCACCCACACCTCCCACATCCCCCACAACTTCCCACCACTCCACCCACACCTTCCACACCACCCACCATCCCTCCTACTCAATATGTAAAGGTCAACAGCTACTACAAAAATTACGCGAAGGATGTGCTTCTTAGCGTCATTCAAATATCACGGGCGGCACAAAATGAGGATCTCAGCTTGCATGCAAAAGTGACAATAAAAGTGTAAGTGGTAAAAAAGAAAGTAGAGAAATGATTGTTGCCGCAAACCATTCATGATGACTGCCTATTTTTGAGGATCCAATTCAAGACTCGTGGCATATTTGATCTACCCCTCCAATTTTGGGCAATCAATCGGCACATGATTAGTGGACGTGAGGAATCGGCAAGGCCCTCTTGGCCTATTGGAGCCTATAAAAGCAATGGATCATTACTCATTGGGGATATATCCATATACAAACACGTACAGAGCGGATTCGGCATCTCTTTTGGTCCTCTCTTTGCACCCTGTGGCTACAAGCCTACTTTAGGGAGTCACTCTGTGGTGAGGATACAGAGCGTGGGCTTCCCAGTGGAGGGCTAATAGCACTATAGTGTGAAGAGAGTGGCTTGGTTTTGACATTCAGTGTGAGTCACTGGTATTTTCGTGCTCGTCTTCATACCTTTATACTGAGCAGTGCAAGTCTTCATCTACTTGTGTTCAGTGCAAGTCTTCATCTAATTGTGTTCATCTTGTTGGAAGAATCTCTTGTACTAGTTTCCTTGTTCTGGATTGACATGTTAGCACAAAGCTTTTGTAGCATTTCCTTGGCCTACATTGTAATCATATGTTCGAACTAAGGAGTGGTTCAGTCTCCCACTAGTTTCAATTGTCATTAATCTTTTCCTTGAGTATTTACAATTCTGTGTTATTATTGTTATCTGCCTGCTCATAGAAGTGTTAAAGGGTATATTTCCCTAAGGAGAACCTCCCTTGAGTAGGTGAAGTACTGGAGTGCATGGTGCATGCTCCTTCTAAAAGTTGATACCCCAATACCTCCTCTACAGTTTGGCACGCGTGGTGGGACACTTGCATGTCTATGAGAGACCTTGAGGATAGTAAATAGTCCTTTTTTTCAGTATTTTTGCCCTATTGCATTCGCAAGTAGGTACATGACCCATACGCGAGCAGATAAGGAATCTCTTCGTGTACGAAGGAGCCTTAACAAGTCAGCTATATCTTCGACTAGTGAACCTAGCTCCCCTCTACCGTCCTTGAATTTATCTATTGATTTGGGTGTGACACTAGTGTCAAAGGAGAAGCATAGGAGAACATTAGACTTCTCCTCAGATACTTCAGAAGAAACACTAGTGCAAATGGAGGATCCCTCTCATTTACTCTCCAGACTCAATATCAAGTTCCCTACCTTCAAGGGACAAGCTTATGAGGATGCTGATGATCATGTGAGGAGGTTCATCTCCTTATGTCGTGGACGAGGCCTGCAAAATAGAGAGGATGCAATGCTCGTACTCTTCCCATCCACATTGGAAGGCCTTGCTGACAAATGGTACAGTCAATATGCAGATGGCCATTTTGCTACATGGGAGGCTCTGAAGACGGCATTCTCACAGACATTTTGACCTAGTGACTCCTCAGAAAGAGCTCTAGACCAGCTCAAGAATCTAAGGCTAAGATCAGGTGAATCCTTCCATGAACTTCACACTAGGACAAAAGCACTTGTTTCATGTCTTGCACATGCTCCAAGTGATTTCTTGGTTAAAAAATGGATAGAAAAAGCTTTTCCCAGGTCATCTCAGCAGAAGTTAAGTGAGTCTCTTAGATTGGATGCAACCCTCAATGATTTTATTGAAGCAGCATCACGCATTGAAGAAGCTAGGCAACATTTTGAAGGGGATACACAACCTAATTATGCTGCAGAACTAGACCCTATTGCGAAACTGAGGAAGGAACTGGAGGCATTGAGAATGCAAAAAAATCAACAAGAAGAGAAGGTCTTGCCACCACTGCATCACACTAATGATGAAGTAGCCCAACTTCGCCATGAGTTAGAAGATTTTGGACTACTCAGGATATAAGAAGGCAGATTTGGTGCACAATATGTAACAACAATGGACATTCCAATGCTAATTGTCCTAACAAGGTAAGCTGTCAATTTTGAGAAAAGGATGGCCACGAAGCTAGAGACTGTTACTACCTCAAAGGTACACAACAGCGAGGTAACCCTCAAGCTATGGATTCATATTATGCTAGTACTTCAAATGCACCTACTCAAGAGGAGAATCGTACATTGAAGCCTAAATATAATAGGCCATTGATGTGTTATCGTTGTGGTGAATATGGCCATATGCAAAATAGGTGTTCCCTTCTAGAAGATGCACCTCCTTGTCAGCATTGTCCAGAGTCTAAGGATGAGTATACCAAAGACTGCCCAAGAAGCCGTCCTGCTCCAATCCACATGATTGCAGTCTCTCCACAAGAAGAAGGTATGACCACTCAGTCTAATGTTGTTTCATCCTCTGCAATGCACATGATGACTGGAGCGAGACAAGCACCAACGATCCGTAGAGAGGAACAACAAGGATTTCATGATAAAGAGGAGGAAAAGAAGGCTGGGTGCACTACAAGGAATACGGGCATATAGCGACGGTTAAGGCGACATAATTTTGTCGCTATAAAATTGCAACATGCATTGTAATTAGCATCCCACACAGACCGTCGATTAAACGACAAACCAAACGATGTTTTTTGCGACTTGTGGTGTGACGGGGCTGCGATGCTCCCATACAGCGTCGTTAAGACAACGTTTTTAAATAGTGTCGCATAAGCAACGCTTTGTTACGTCGCATAAGCGACGCTTTGTTACATTGCATAAGTGATGCTTTGTTACATCGCATAATCGACGCTTTGTTACGTCGCATAACCGACATTTTGTGGTGTCGCATAAGTGACGCTAAAAACATGTCGCTTATGTGACGCCAACTCGATGCATAGCATCGCTTACACGACGCTCTGTTGACGGAAAAAAATTAAAACGTTGGAGGCTCTTCAATCGGCATTTTCACGCAACTGATCAAAGAGCTCTCCAACGTTCGCAATTGCGCTACGCTTATGAGTTGAAGCAAGTATATGCAGACTTGTTGTTTTGCCTAAGCTCTCTCTTATTGTCTCTCTCTGTCTCTGTTTCTCTCTTTCTATATCTTTCTCACTTTGAATTCTCTCTTTGAATTCTCTCTCTCTCTCTCTCTCTCTCTCTCTTCTTTCTTTCTTTATTGCAGGTTATTCAAGAAGCTAACCAAGCAAAAAGTATGGATAACCATTGTAAATACAATTTCTATTCTTTGTATATCATTTGAATTGTGTTATTTTCATTAGATAGCATACTCAAACTTATTGATATGCACTTATACACTTATACATGATGAAGGTGCACTTTCACACATATACACATATACACATGCATATACACACACATATATACACACAGATACCTGAAGTTCTTTGAACAAGCTATATAAAAGTGATCCTCTCAAGCCACCATGATTTCCACTTTGTGTCCTAAAGTTTAGATGCTCATCATTGACATGCAAGAGGTTTATTGCATACCCTAGGAATCCTGCTGGCACTAGGCCCTTATAATTAGGTTGCTCTATCTTGAGTAACCTCTGTGCATGCCATTCATCCAGGTCACCATTGTATGGCCTATAAACAGTGCCAAATTCTTTGAATAGCAATTATAAACCCGCTTCTCACACTTTCAAACTGAACATATGATAGAATCGACAAATCATTCAATGAAGGTACATACTTCATATCCTCCAAAACAAACAATTGTATCCTGCCATCCAAAACAATCAAATTTTTTGCGAATATTTTGAAAGATGCACATAAGCATTCACACACACACACACACACACACACACACATATATATATATATATATATATATATATATATATATATATATATATATATATATATATATATATATATATATATATATATATGTATGTATATGTATATGTATATGTATATTTATTTATTTATTTTTTTAATATATCTTTTTTTGATAAACTTACAGGTTATTATCAGAAAAGTTTTTACCAAGTCAGAATATTCTTCCTACCTCACATGATGAAATGAAGAAGATAATCAACAATCTTGGTATAGATTATCAATGTATACATGCATGTCCTAACGATTGTATTTTATATAGAGGTGAATATGCAGACTCTTTGACATGTCTCAATATAGAGGTGTTTATATAGAGGTGTTTATTCAGGTATTGATGTAATCTTTTTATTCAATATGCATGTAAATAAATATGATTTAATCTAATTATGTTTTTATCATTTTCATGATGCAGGAATATCTACTAAGGGTTATAAAGCTTGTCCATATTGTGGTGATTGGTTGAGATCAATCTATAGTAAGAATCTCAACAAAAATATTTATCTTCAACATCGACGATTCTTGCCTGATGATCATCCATTAAGATCTAAAAGAGAAGCGATACATTTTAATGGAAAGCTTGAAACAAGTCAGTGTACAAAACCTATGATGCCTATGGATTGGTATAAAAAATGGACAGATGGACCTCTGATAGATCCAGAATCAGAAATCTTCAATGATGATTTAGATAATGAGTATGTGAAGAGAGGTAAAGGAAAATTAGCACTCGCAGAGAACAGATCAATATGGTATTCTTTGGAGTATTGGAAAGAGTTAAAAGTATGTCATCTTCTTGATCCTATGCATATATTAAAAAATATTGGTTATTCACTATGGCAACATCTTCTTGGACTAAAAGATACCACAACATCAAAGAACGATTGGAAAGATCAAAAATCCAGACCAAAGTTATGGCGAGTTTTTGATAGACATCGACAAGAAACGACTTATGCACTTGCTCCTTGGGTACTTACAACAAAAGAGCTATAGACTATCAACAATAGAATTCAATTGATTAAGACTCCTACAGGATATGGAGCATCTTTTCAAGACATGTTTACTATGGATGATAAGAGCTTATCTGGGTTAAAGACCCATGACTGACATAACTTTTTGAAACATATTTTACCTTTGGTTATCGATGGATGTACAACAAAAGGAGTACGAGATGTGATCTATCGTCTTCGATCACTTATAAGGTAATTATGATACTTTTATATTTTATATGTATGAATATTGGATATCTTTTACTTTTTAATTAACTTCTTTATAATTGTTTTTATGATATGTATAGGTGGATTACATCCAAAGAGATTGACAAAAAATAGATCCCACAAAAAAAAAACGTGAATGCAAAGAGCTACTATGTTTGATGGAGAAAGAACTTCCTACTTCATTTTTTGATATTTAGGTTCATTTATTAGTCCATCTTGTAGATGAAATAGAGATTGCAGGTGTTGTCAACACTCAATGGATGTTTTGGGTCGAGCGATTTTTGGGAATATTAAAAGGTTATGTGCGACAAAGAGCGAAACCAGAAAGATCCATGGCAAAGGGATGGATGCTTGAAGAGTGCATGTATTACGTTAGTGAGTACCTTGAAAGAGTTCATGAAGAAGCTCTACATGCATGGACCAACGAGTCTTCTTTAGAAATAATAGATGAGGAATAATGAGGTAAGGAGGTTCCATTCTTATTAAAATTTCAAGAAAAAATGATGTTTCTACTTTTGTAGCATATAATAGTGAATGTGTGCAAGCATTCCTTAGTGAGTATGAGGAACTTCAAAATCTCCAAAGTAAAAGGCGAAAAAACAAAAGATTTAGACGTAATCTCGATAATAATGAGATTACAGATATATCCTCTTTCATGGATTGGCTATATAGTCGTTTGCAACGCACCAACGCAAATAATGAAGAAATCTCAGATGAGCAAAGAGAGTTAATGATAGGTTGTGAACGAAAGGTAATTTTATTAAAATAATATTTTATTTTTTTCATATATGTATGTTAGTTTCTATTTACTAATTGAATTTATTTTGCAGGCTCGAATGTTCACTAATATGTGGGCTTTTGGACAGCATATTAGAATCAAAGCCATTGATTCTTTACATAAATTTGAGGATTCTAGTATTGTTGCTTCTTTCAAGCAACTATCATGTGCTAGCTCAAAAGACACAAACTTTATAGATAGCGAACTTGGTTATGTAGGAACTATTGTTCGTATCTACGAAATTTCATTTTGTACATTCAAATAGGTAGAAAAAGTTTATATTTTTTTTGATAGAGTTAGTTATTTTTTTAAGAACCTAATAATGGGTTTTTGTTGTTATATATTTTGATAGGTCATTTTGAAGGTTGACTGGTTTCGAGCCGAGTATAAAGGTAGTAATTCCACATTAAGAAAGGAATTATCTGGGTTTTGGGCAATTGATTCTTTCAAGGTAATGCAATCTACTAAAGAACCATATATTCTTCCAAGGCATATTAAACAACCATTTTTTTATAAAAACCAAGATGCTCATCCTTGGTTGCAAGTCATTCATGTGCAACCTAGAGGTAGGTCATTTTTTGAACAGTTTATTGTTAGAGAGATCGAAGACAGTCCTCTTGATGATTCAGCATCAGATACTGATACATCAACATCTGAAATAGAAATTAGAATCATTATACATGATAATGATACTAATCTTTTTGATGAAGAGGATAATTCTCTACATGCTAATTCTATTGATGAGGAAGAGGAATTACCAGAAATAGATATTAATCCATCAATAGATGACGTGATTCATGAGAACATAGATTTAACAATAGAAGAAATAAATGAAATCAATAAGGATAATGAAGATGAGACTATATTGATGTCTTACCAAAATGATAGCAATAATGAAAACATATGAGCAGATTAGATAGTAAATTCTACTCTAGTTATCGATCAATAACTTGAAGCTTTTGAATGGATATCAGATAATAGATTTTTTTATTAACTTGAATAACAATGAATCCTACTAAAGAGATGAGATCATGTTCTTCTAAGTTAGAACATGAAGCTCGGGGGTATGCCTAATTATTTTATATATAGCTTTATCTTCGAGGAACAAATTTTTATCATGTATGTATGCATATGTGTGTGTATTCATGTGTAAATATGCATGTGTGTATATATGCATATGCATTTATGTAAAATATTCATGTATTCATGTAATATATGCAAGTGTTTATAATTGTGTACATGTATATATGTATATGTGTCTATGTGTAAATATGTACATGTAAATATGTGTGCATGTATATATATGTTTATGTGTGCATGTAGGCATGTATATGTGATGTGTATATGTATATATGTATATATGTCTATGTGTAAATGTGTACATGTAAATATGTATGCATATATATATATATATATATATATATATATATATATATATATATATATATATATATATATATATATATATATATATATATATATATATATATATATGTGCATTTAGGCATGTATGTGTAATGCATAATATATCTACTCCATTTTATATTTATGTATGTGTATCTACATGATGTGTATATATCTTTATATATATTATGACCCTCGTTGATTCGAGTAGCTAGATATAGAGGCATAAGGTTGGGAGGAGAGACATCTCTCTAGTAGGACGTCGGAGGAATAGATGCAATGTGTACATATACTTCAAACATATGGCTAAAAGGTTGAAATAGTATTTTTAAATTATGGGTTTTAAAACCCTAATATCGAAATTAGTGTTTTCAATTTAGGATTTTTGAAATAGGATTTATTTATTTATTTATTTATTTATGTGTATGCATGTGTTGTGTATGTATGTGTATCTATATGTGCATATGCATGTGTTGTGTGTGTGTATATATTCATGTGTATATGTATATCTCCATGAAAATATGATTATATGAGTCTATGTGTGTGTACATATGATTATGCATGTGTATGGGTATGTGAGAATGTGTACGCGTATGTGAGTATGTGTATGTGTCTATGTGTATGCATTACATGTGTGTAATAGCATGCATGTGTATGTGTGTGTAAAAATGTGCATGTATGTGTGTGTATGTATAAATGTGCATGTATGTGTATATGTGTGTAAATGTGCATGTATGATGTATAGGTGTGTGTATGCGTGTATTTATACCTCTAGTGTCACTCTTTTCTCTCTCTCTCTCTCATATACATACATACATGCATAAACACACATACTCATATCCACATATATATACATAAAAGCAGTGCATACCGTGCATTATCGTGACGATGAGCCATAAGTGTCCGCATCTCTTTTAGAGACCACTTAAGCGACCATCCTGTCCCAAAATCTATCTCAAGTGAACTAAGTACGTATTTTTTATCCCTCTCATCATGCTCACTACAAAAATAAAAAACATAATGTAAATAAAACATAAGATATTTATTTCAATTTATATGTAAAATTTTTACTTACTTCCACAGTAAGTGGACAAAGCGCATGTAAGAGTCGCATAGTGCCCACATTCTTCTCTTGAACTCCAAACCATTCCCTATGTACACAATGTTCCCCTCTGGCTCTATATCACACTCTAGTCCTAAGGTGCCTATGCATGTCCTCATAGGCAACTCTGCTCTGCTTTCATGATTTGGAGGTGGTATAGGTATCCTAAAAATAGATAGATAAAAATAAATAAAAATATGTGTTATAATATCATTAAAAAAGTTTATGAAAAAAAACATACCTATGAGCAGATAGCTCTCTTCCTGCATGTGAAGCTGTAAAAGAGCCCTCCTCTGATCGCTGGGTAAGCATCTGGATTGTACAGTCCAGCTCCTCATCAGACATCTCTGAGTAATCACGCATGATGGCTCCTAGAGTATCACACGGAACTCTTGCTCTCATAAGACTTTTTATGAGAGTGAGTTTCCAGTTTCTCTCTCTACTGGGATCCATAATACGTAACATATAAAACAAAATGGTTAGAAATCAATATATATACGTGTACATATGTATGTGTGTATGCATTAAGTATGTGTATGTATGCATGTGTGTGTATGTATGTGCATGTATGTGTGTGTGTATGTGTGTATGCATGTGTATGTGTGTGTATGCATCATTATGTGTGTATGTGTCTATGTGTGTATGTGTGTGTGTATATGTGTGTGTCTATGTGTGTGTGTCTATGTGTATGTGTGTGCATCTATGAGTGTGTATGTGTTTATGTGTCTGTATGTGTCTATGTGTGTGTATGTGTATGTGTGTGTAGGTGTCTATGTGTGTATGTGTATGGATGTAGGTATGCATATGTGTGTGTATGTGTGTGTATGCATTATGTATGCACTATGTATGCAGATGTGTGTGTATGCATTATGTATGTGTATGTATGCATGCATGTATGTATGTATGTATGCAAATGCATATGCATTATGTATGTATATATATGCATGTATGTGTATGTGTGAGTATGTCTCTCTCTATGTGTGTGTATGCATATATGTGTGTATGCATGTGTATATGTGTTTGTATGTGTGTATGCATGTGTATGTGTGTGTATGCATCATTATGTGTGTATGTGTCTATGTGTGTATGTGTGTGTGTGTATGTGTGTGTGTGTGTGTATATGTGTGTGTGTGTCTATGTGTATGTATGTGTGTCTATGAGTGTGTATGTGTTTATGTGTATGTATGTATCTATGTGTGTGTATGTGTCTATGTGTGTATGTGTATGCATGTATGTATGCATATGTGTGTGTATGCATCATTATGTGTGTATGTGTCTATGTGTGTATGTTTGTGTGTGTGTATATGTGTGTGTATGTGTATGTGTCTATGTGTATGTGTCGCTATGCATCTATTAGTGTGTATGTGTTTATGTTTGTGTATGTGTCTATGTGTGTGTATGTGTCTATGTGTGTATGTGTATGCATGTATGTATGCATATGTGTGTATGTGTGCGTATGCATTATGTATGCATATGTGTGTATGCATTATGTATGTGTATGTAAGCATGTGCATTATGTATGCATGTAAGTATGTATGTATGCATATGCATATGCATTAAGTATGCATATGTGTGTATGTGTGTGTATGCATTATGTATGCATATGTGTCTGCATGCATTATGTATGTGTATATAAGCATGTGCATTACGTACGCATGTAAGTATGTATGTATGCATATGCATATGCATTATGTATGCATGTATGTGTATGTGTGCGTATGTCTCTCTATGTGTGTATGTATGCATATATGTGTGTGTATGTGTATGTATGTGTGTGTATATGTGTCTGTATGTGTGTATGCATGTGTATGTGTGTGTATGCATCATTCAGTGTGTATGTGTCTATGTGTGTATGTGTCTGTATATGTGTGTGTATGTGTGTGTGTGTCTCTATGTGTATGTGTGTGTATCTATGAGTGTGTATGTGTTTATGTGTGTGTATGTATCTATGTGTGTATATGTTTCTATGTGTGTATGTGTATGCATGTATGTATGCATATGTATGTGTATACATGTGTATGTGTGTGTATGCATCATTATGTGTGTATGTGTCTATGTGTGTATGTGCCTATGGGTGTATGTGTTTGTGTATACACGTGTGTGTATGTGTGTGTGTCTATGTGTATATGTCGCTACACGTCTATGAGTGTATATGTGTTTATGTGTGTGTATGTGTCTATGTGTGTGTATGTGTCTATGTGTGTATGTGTATGCATGTATGTATGCATAGGTGTGTGTATGTGTGTGTATGTGTTATGTATACATATGTGTGTGTATGCATTATGTATGTGTATGTATGAATGTAAGTATGTATGTATGCATATGTATATGCATTATGTATGCATTATTTGCATGTATGTGTGTGTGTGTGTATGTCTCTGTGTGTGTGTGTATGCATATATGTGTGTGTATGTATGTATGTGTGTGTATATATGTGTGTATGTGTGTATGCATGTGTATGTGTGTGAATGCATCATTATGTGTGTATGTCTGTGTGTATATGTGTGTGTAGAGGAGGTACTGGGGTATCCGCTTTTAACAAAAGTAGAGATTAAAGATTAACACATCCAGTACGTCGCCTACTCAAGGGGGGTTCTCTTTAGGGAAGTATACCCTTTAACATTTCTGTGAACAGGTACATAACAAGGATTGCACAGAGTGGTACATACTTCAGGAAATATGAACAACAACTGACCAAGGAAGACCATACACTTCTTGATTCGATTCAGATGATTACAAGATTTGTCAAGGAAATGCTCAAAAACTAATGCTCAGAGCTTCGTGGTACTCTATGCAGATAAATACAGATCAGTACAAATGATGAAGGAATTGCTCAAGAGAATAGAGCTTAACACCAATAGTGTCTCACAG
Source organism: Ceratopteris richardii (assembly GCA_020310875.1). Lineage (NCBI taxonomy): Eukaryota > Viridiplantae > Streptophyta > Polypodiopsida > Polypodiales > Pteridaceae > Ceratopteris > Ceratopteris richardii. The sequence goes on along the minus strand of MU263107.1, from coordinate 10,724 downwards.
AAAAGAAAGAAAATCCAAGACACTCTCTTACACTATAGTGCTCATAGCCCTCCACTGAGAAGCCTACCCTCTGTATCCACACTACAGAGTAGCTCCTACAATAGGCTTGAAACCAGTGCCAAGTGCAAGAGAGAACTTCTGCACGTATACGTCAAAGTAACTCCAAAAATGTACCCCAAATGAGCACAAATCCATTGTTTTTATAGGCCTCAATAGGTCAAGAGAGCCTTGCCGAATCTTCACGTCCACTGATCACGCGTTGGTGGAATTGCCCAGAATTTGAGGGGTAGGTCCAATATTCCCTTGATTTGAATTGGATCCACAAAAATAGGTAGTCGCCGTGAATGGTTGGGGCAACTCCACTTTTATAATTACCTTTTACCTTTTCACTAGTTGGATTGCTTCGAGCCTTACAAAATGACCTTGACCATTTCTCCTAAGTGGTTGATAGTATGACTACTAAGCATGATGTGTTCATCCAGCCCACCAACTGCCACTTTTGTCCCACCCACGATAACACCTTTTACCCCATGATCTATCTGATGATGTACCAGTTGTCAGATGTCTCCAAATCAAAGCGCCCACCAGGCCAAGAAGGAGTGTTGATTGCAGTAATCAGCTTCAGCTTCTTTATGTCCTCCAGTTTCTTTATGTCCTCCATTAGTGAAATGTTTCAGAGCTCAAGGTTTATCATTGGAAGTGGAGGAGATTGCAATACCTCATA